>VDFB02047230.1:139313708-139365166 GCA_007258455.2 Sequoia sempervirens
ATGTTGACCCAATTTTTTATTTTTACTTAGTTTTTCATGCATTCTTCTTGATTTGGTTGGGGATTGATGATATTTCACCTTGCATTGCAGTTACCTACTATTATATAAGCTCAGATAGATCTAACCCCACTAAACCAAATCCCCCTATGCCCTTTGTTTGTGCTTTCCTCTTTTTTCTTTATCTTTCTCTCTTCTTTGCTTGAGTTGTCCCTCCTATGTGTGACAACATTGTTTAACACTTCAACTTTTAGAAATCAAATTCACTGCCAATGAATCTTTTCTCGAAAGTCCTCACAACACCCTTTCCTTGGAAGCACATTCTCAACATAGAATCCTAACATAATGTGCTTCCTTCATCATAGGTTCGTAAAGAAAGGACTTGGAGATATTCCTCTGAAGTGGGAACTACTTTGACTTCCCCTCGATGGGGGAATGACCTTTCTTTCAAATTCCTTGATGAAGTGAACATCTTTCAAAAGGATCCCTTGATGATGAATCACTCTAGGGTGGAAAATTTTGAATTGTATGTCCCTTGAGTGGACCCCCTCTCTTTCACGGTGGGTTCGTCAAGGACCCTTTCTTCAAAATCCTTTGTAACGAATGGACTCCTTCACTTCTAGTTTGGGGGGTAGCCCGACTAGGCTCATTCTATTCATCCTTTTGTGTCTAGCTTGGAGGAAACCTAACTAGACCTTGTTGTTTCAAACTGTACATTCCTTGAGTAGACCCCTCTCCTTTTGAAGGGTTCTTGAGGGACCCCTTTGAAATTATTTCAGTTTGCGTGACCATCCACTCTTTAGACATGTTCTATCTATGGGTAGACGTGTCATTGCTTTTAGATGTGTTCTATCTGCAAGTAGATGTATCGATGCTTTAGACATGTTCTATTTGCGGATAGACATGTCACTACTTTTAGATGCATCCTATCTACAGGTATACACATCGACTCTTTAGGAATGTTCTATCTACAAGTATATGTATCACCACTTTTAGATACATTCTATATGTGGGTAGATGTATCGACACTTTAGACATGCTCTATCTCAGGGTGGACATGTCACCACATCTAACATGTTCTACCTGTAGGTAGACATGTCACCAATTTTTGACTCTATGGAGTCCACTTCCTTGGGGCTTCCTCCATGCGAGAGATCTTGGGGGTTTCCTTTGTGTATTTCTACGGGCCTATAAGGCACTTTGTTGTTCCAACTTCATAGTTCTAAACAGCTATGGAGTCTTTTGTTCTCCTTGCATCGTCGGGTTTTCTAGATCATAGTCTGCATCCTTGACAGTTCAGGTATACTTTTCTAACCCTACTCTTTTCTTGATCTACTTTACTGAGCACTCATTAGTACTTGTGCTCACTAAAGTGGGGGTAAAATGTATAAGAGCGAATTTGCACCCTAGGTGCAATTCCCCTTTTTGCCTTATTACACTTTAGAAAACCTAAGTTGGAGGCTTAAATTCACTTAAGCCCGCTGATGGCAGTCCACTTGGTGCTTGTTTTGTGTGTTAGTGGAGGTGTTTCTATCGGCGACGCTCACGTGGGGCATAGATGTCCACACAACGCACTTACGTCCTTGGCAGATTCTTGTGGCTAAGCTAGCAAAGGTGTTACTCTTCCCATTGGCAGTGAAGTTGTAATGCTTCCTTCAACCACCTGACCCGAATATGGTCATTTCATTCCTCATTCCTTCATAATCAAGTATTTGAAGTTGCATTAGGAGGTTGGATGAAGATTGGAAGAACTCTACATCACTTCAAGCTCATTTTATACTCACATTCTAGTATTCCAAGCATTCCATAGCAGCAATATCACACTCCATCACGTTGGTAGAGAAATTTTGGGACCACGCCATTGCAGAAAAGGCTTGAGTTCCTCTCATTTCTCCCCCAAGCAGCATTGAGTGCTCTTGGTGGAGGTGGTAAGCTTCCCTCTCCTCTCCTCTATCATTTGGTTGAGTAGCATAGTACTATTTATAGTGCTTATGTCTTTATCACTTATTTATCTCTTTTCCACTAGTTGTCCATGGAGGTGGGAACACATAAAAGGGGGTCTGACTGAGGTAGGACCCTATACAACCACCCCCCAACATTCTCTCTCTTTTTGTGTGTAGGTGGACACACTTCAAGGAGCTAGCTGGCAAATAGGGTCTTCTACGAGATTGTCCTCATCACCTTGGCTTTGGTATATCTACTTTATCACCTTCACTTATACTTTTTGTATTTGATAGTGTTATTTTGTCCTCTTCGAAGTGGTTAAGCTAGGTTGTTAGTCATTCTAGTGAGTTCGACCTTGTCTCTACTATAATTTGACCATACGAACTACAACACATTTCTAAGATGCCAGTGCGTCATGTTGTCGCCCAAAGTCCATGCTAATGTCCTTGGGTAGAGAGCTCCCTGAGGCCCAGAGTTGGACCTAAAGATTGACTCACCTAGCCCCATCTTGAAACTCGGGATTGTAGAGTGATTGTAGGACTCAAATCCTCATCATTCTCATCCTCATTTCCTAAAACATACACCTAGTTGAGGTACAAGTTAGGGCAGCCTCTTGCGTCTCAACCCTCCACAACCTAGGGTCTTGCATGTGGTGGTCCCCCTCTCTTATAGATATATATATACTAGAGTTTCCATTTACATTATATTATGTTTATAAAGCATAGTATTTATTGTGATAGTGTCTAGACTGAAAATTCTGAACTCTCTTCTTTTATCCATGAAATCCCCTTTATATAAAATAGGGGAACCACAAGAACCAGGCTGAATTAAAATTTTACTTTCATTTTAGTTCATTTCAAACACCTAATTCTAACTAAATCCTCGAAGAAATCCTAGGAAGTTTCATACGCAATCATTCAAGAATAAGGGAGGACAAAAGGCAAAAAACATGTGCAGGATACCAGTGGTTGTTGTCACAACATTCATTGTTTGAAATAAAAAATATTACATTCATATCTTCTTGAAGACTTCAACATCAACATGGGAAAGAAAAAGACAAACCATGAACACATGAAAAAAAATACCACCTAAGAAAAGACCATGGTGTAATAAAAAACCAAAACATGGCAATGATCCTATTCAGAGTTGTCAACATCCAAAAATTCCCATCCGCTCCATGTCCTGAATGAAATTAGAGGGATTACTAGTACATCATCATCAGAGCTCCCATATGGCACCAGAGAATGGATGTATTGTCCATAGTCTAAGTCAGTATAAACTTCGGCATCCAAAGGAGTATCAGAAAGCACAATAGGCCAATTATGTTTTCCCAGGCAAGCCCTGTGGATTTTCTCTTTCTTCCTGGCCTTCTTCATTGGTTGCACCAGTTCCTTTCCCTTAAACTCAACCACTTCTCCTCGAAGGGTCCTATTCCTCAAGTGGTAAGTATGCTACACAATTGATTTCTTCTTATGGCCTCTAGCCCTCCTTTTACCCTTTGAAATCTCTGGGGAAGCCATGGCTTCCTACTTAGTCATGTCTTCATGGCACTCAAACACACTTAGCTGGCTAGACCTCCTAATAGGTGGAATTGTTGCACCATCTTTTCCCATTTCATTAGAACTAGTAGAGTGATAATTAAAAGGGTTTTTTATTCAAAACCCACAGGAGAAACACCCCAACCCCAGTAATTACAACTAGTTCAAGCAATAGAATTCCTATATAGACCAAAGAACCCAATTTCATACCAACCTACTCAGGACAAGAAAATTATACTCAAGATAGATCAACAACCTTTTTCCTCACTTCACACTTTGCCTCATACACACTACAAACTAAAAAGATAGTGTGAATAAATGGTGATCAACCTATATTAAATAGAAAAATTGAGCATGCAGAATTAATGATTCAGAACTCCTTGTGTGATTGAATTGGTAACTTATCAGTTCAACTTTGAATCTAGGCCATTGATCTTAGAGAAATTAAAATTTCATCTAAGGTGACCATGAGCATCATTTTTTGACCATTATCAACTTGCTCCTTGAAAAAAGTGATATTATCTCAAATGTTGCCATGTTCCTCTCTAACCTTGATTAATCATATTTGATATGACAATTAGCATGTATTTCCAACCTAATTCATGCTCTTCATTAATATCAGAAAAGTACATAAGGCTAGTTTTTCTTAGAGAGAAACTTTCTTTATATGCTTCATCATTGATCTACCCCAAATTTTAGGGTGCAATTAGCAATGGAAGTTATTTATGCGATGATCTTCAGCCCCTTGGATCATCCTACTTTAAAACCTTATCAACGGTTCTCTAGTCCTTTCACTGCTTTCCTTTTTGCTTTACGTGGAATCCTCAGGATCATGCCACATTGCCCATTTCATTAATTATCATCACTTATCATTGATTGACTTCATCCTCCCCTGACTCCATCAATCATGCAAACATCCCTACGATGATCTTTAGCCCCCAGTTTTCAACCCTGACCCTTGGTCACATTCATCCTTCCATCGCGCATCACTAATTCAAACTTTGTGCATAGGATCCTATCGGCAATGAGAGATGTTGTGGAGGCACTAGTTTTAGACACGTGCACCTACATAAAATAAATGGCACAAAATACATCGCTCATAGGATCATATTAGTGAAAGAAAAACCTTTTCCAGGACACCCATCGCTTATCACTAATTTAGAACTTAAGTTCATAAATGAATTTGTGATGGGTGATATAACATAAGGCCTTCATTCATCACCAATTCTCCTCATATATTTTGCAAGCAATTAGTGATGAGATAGTTTACAACATTTATAGGTCCATCTTGTATCACTGATGTAGGAGTTTACATTTAAAACATATCAACAATCATGCTATATAAAGAAAATCACCTCGTATCGCTCATCGCTAATTTAAGTTTATCTTCTTTATGATCATCTGTGATGAGTGATAAGAACACAAAACTAGGAGCATCACTCATCGCTATTAAGAATTTGAAGGTTCAAAATCCTTTAGCGATGAGCAATGTCAAAGAAAACATCATTCCATCACTCATCACTAATCCAAGGTGTGAACCTATGAATAAATCTATGATGAGCGATATAGCTTATGAGGGCCATCCAGACTTAAGTGAAAACCTTTACCATGAAACACAAAGGATGTAAAGGCAAAAAATCCTTTACCTAACTCTATAAAATATGGGTGATTCAAACCTAGACACAAGAAGGGCTAGTCACATGATGACAATAATAAACGTGAGAAAATTTTGTGACCGGAAAAAGGCACTTCACAACTAGCAACAAAATAGAATGTTTAAGAAAAAATGAACAAAACCCTAAACCTCATATAAAAACCCTACATCAAATGTAACAAATATTTTAGGTAAAAATTCTTAGGGTTTTCATATGAGCACTTTATATTTTGCAAAATTCAAAAGTTCCATTAGTGGCTCTTTCTAGGGACGTCTATTCCTTAGTGAACAGAGCAATAATTCAGAACCTCTGGAGAAGCAAACTAGGTGCCTACTCCATTGGGTAATAGAGTCAAAAGGTCATCTCTGCCCCCCACTACTTTGTTTTGACAAGTCAAACCATATCTAATGGACCAAGGCCACCAAAACTATAGGCCTTTTCTTACCTCTGTCATAGACAAATTTTTCATCACATCTCACTTAATCCAATTTGAAAGCATCATTGTAGTATGCCTAATTTAACATGCTAGCATCTCTCAATATATTAGTGTGTACAACATCAAAAACAATTTTGCAACTATCATGCATCTAAAAATCAAGCATACCCTTAAAATAATGATTTTCATGTGGTAATAACTCATAATTTTTATCATTCAAAACACTGTCAAGTTGAAAACAACCCTCCTTAATGCTTTTCCCATTACCAAATTGCAAGAAAATTTCCTCCAACTGAAAAACCTAGCACTTGTACTCTACCATATAGCTGGTACTATCAAGTTCAATCTATATAGTAGTTTGCACATCAAAGGTGAAACAATTATAAAAACCAATCAAAAGATTATGCACATCATGCAAACTATTTTCAAGTGTGTAAAGAGATACACTCATACATTGGCACACACTGTAATTGTGCCTCAATATACTAGTGTAGAGAATCATCAAGAATATCTACCCTATTCTCATTCTTACTCACTTTGAAACCTTCTGAACATAACATGTTAACATCTTCAATATTTATAGCTTGTCCAAAAGTGTGCGATTCTGGTTCAAAAAATAATCTATTTTTTCTTTTGAATCAAGCTCCATATCCACATGAAAAAATTCATAACTAGGATCATTCATGATAGAAATCAGATACTTATCCAAATCTGCATTGGAATTTTCACATCTTGGCTTATTAGATACACAAGCTTCATGGTTATTTGTTGTTCTTAACTCATCAACACAAGTTTCTGAACTTGCATTAGTCTACATACTTTTAGGCTCAGGCTCATCATGTAATGCATCAGTGCAATCAAATAGCTACTTGCCTTTATCCACATTACCATCATGTTGACCAACTAGTTCATAATTGGAAGGAATATCATATACCCATTTTTCATATCTTGCATAATAAAGACAGTCATCACTATCAAAATCAATATGAGTAGTACACAATAACTAAAGGTTATTCATATGTGCACATTTTTTATATTTAGTGGTTAACAGATTTGAAATTTGTTCACTATTCAATAAGCCGCAGTTCTGATCCATTCTTTAAACCACTTCTTTCTCTTGACTTCTACTAGAAATGCATGCTTTACCAAGTTGTAAGTCAGGACATACCAAGATATTACCATAATCAAAACCTAGAAGCTTCATGGACTAGGTTTCCTCATTAAGTTGGTCATTTATATCTTATTGAAAGTAAAGACAAGCACTTTCATTATGATGAGCATCAATGGCTAATATTTCAACACTCTAAACTTCTTCCTTCTCAATCATGTACTTGTCTATATCTAAAACTACATGTATTTGATCATCTGTATCCACACAACTGTTGGTTTCATCAACATGTTTATCCACAATTGAAGACAAAAGATCTTGCACTTATTTATTCCTCATCTTTTCCATATTATCTAAACATGTGTAAGCCATTTTCATATTCAAAATTATGAAATCCTTCAACAATGCACTAGATCCCTCCTCAAAATCTTCAAAATACATATGAATACAATCTTGTGTACTAGGTCTATTACTTTTAGGGATCAATGAAAGAGCAACAAAAATTCTATGACTAAAAGCAATAGTTGACTTGTCATCTTGTTTCCTAAGCTGCTTTAACCTTGTGACAAGATCAAAAGGTTCTTTTACAAATTCTTGTCTATAAGCATCCACTAGTTCATCCCAACATGAAGAGGACTTCTTAGGAAAACTTAAATACCAATCCCTAGCTCTAGCTTCAAGAGGTCTGACAAAAAATCTCATCCACATATCCTAATCTCCAAATGAATTTTTCACCATGAAGCTACAAAAACTTTGGACATGTCCATATCCTTCACACACATTGCATCCATTAAACCTAGGCATCTGCTTATAGACTTGAGATGGCATACTTTTAATCTTATAATCAATTCATGACAAGTCTAGTTGGTCATACAATGAGTCAAAATAATTGACAAAAGGTGCAACAATTTGGCTAATAGATCTAGTATGATTATCTCTCAATTGGGCTTGTATAGCCATCAGGTACCTTTTATTCATCTCTTTAACTCCCCTTTTGAATACAACTTTCCATTCCGGCCTTATCCTAGTATGCTTATTCACACTTGGGTCCCTGTACTTTTTGGTATCAACTATTTGAGGGTTATCAAACTTCTGAAGCTTATGGACTATATGCATCTAAGTTTCTAATGGCATGTTTATTTCTCTTTGGAAATCCATAAATGTATGCAAATTTAGGGTTTAACTAATGATGCATAATCATAACCATGACAATATGAAAAATCACTAGGATGATTGATAATATGATGGTAACTTAGGACTAAAACATATGGTAATGGAAATGGATAGAAAATTCTAAGATATTCAACTTTATCTTTAACCATTCATACTAGCAAGTTTGTGAATATTCTCACAAACATTTTAAGTGGAGCAACAATTGTATTTCAATATTACAGGTTCAACAAAATGAAAATATTTAAAGAACCATGTACCTTCACATCTCTAGTTGGTGCAACTTTGAATAGAGCACTTTCAAATTACAATAACAAAAAACAACCCTTCATGTGTAGAAATTGTATAGCAGAGTCACCACCTCTTTCAACAAGAGGAAAACCTTTGAAATAAGGATGTCTTTCTCTTAGTTCTTCCAACAAAGTCACTTCACAATATTTTGAATTTAGGGTTACTACGAATCAATTTTCACATTTAGAACTTCTTCAATATTTCAACCAAATGTTTTTTTTTTTTACTCCTTTCAAATAGTCTTCGACATATTTGCATCAAAGATGCAAAGGTGTCCCCAAAAGAGTTGCCATTCCTGTTGGTTATTTTTTTAGAACCAAACTTAATCTCAATCCTAACCTATGAGCTTGCCACAACTCAGTTATTAGCTGAGGATTGGACAAAACCTAATTAAAGTAATTAGTACTTCACTTCTTCTCTTCAGGCTCTATGAGACCCAAGGAAGGTAATTGTGTGTATACTCATAATATCTCACTTTTAGTCAAGAGTGTTTCTTCACATGGATGCACTATTCCATGAAAATCACCATATCAAAGGCTCGACAAACCTCAAATAGAAGTGTTACTTATTTCAAGGAGTGCATTTATATACTTAGAGTTGGGACAATGTACTTTAAAGTATTTTGTGATTAATTCTTCATCTTGAATCCTAGGCCAAATTCAATATTGGATCAACTGATCACAAGAAAAACTAATAAAACAATCAGTGCCTTATCTAAGGGAGAAAAAGAGTTATAACTTGTAGCCAACTAGTAATACAATTCTGACTAAACTTCAAAAATTAACTAACTATTAGAATGTCACTTTGTAACATCTAACTCACTCTGTCTACAAAATATCACTTCCTTAATAAATCCTATATTCTTTTCTCACAAAATAATGAGCTAATTTTAGCATTTAATCAGTTCATTGAACTAAAGCATAAAACAAATTCATACATTCTATGCAAATGACAAAAATACAAGTTATGCCCTTAAACTTGACCACTTCTCCTAGAAGGGTCTTATTCCTCAAGCGGTAAGTACTCTACACAATTGATTTCTTCTTATGGCCTCTAGCCCTCCTTTTTCCCTTTGAAATCTTTGGGGAAGCCATGACTTCCTGCTCAGTCATGTCTACATGGCACTCAAACACACTTAGTCGGCTAGACCTCCTAACAGGTGGAATTGTTGCACCAACTTTTCCCATTTCATTATAACTAACAGAGTGATAAATAAAAGGATTTTTAATTCAAAACCCATAGAAGAAACACCCCAACCCCAGTACTTACAACTAGTTCAAGCAACATAATTCCTAAATAGACCAGAGAACCCAATTTCATACCAACCTACTTAGGAAGAGAAGATTATACTCAAGACAGACCATCAACCCTTTTCCTCACTTCACACTTTTCCTCACACACACTGCAAACTGAAAAGATAGTGTGAATAAACAACAATCAAACTACATTAAATAGAAAATTCGAGCAAGAAAATTTAATGATTTAGAACTCCTTGTGTGAGTGAATTGGTAACTTATCAATTTGGCTTTGAATTTGGGTTGTTCATCTTAGAACAATTAAAATTTCATCTAAGGTGTCCATGAGCATCGTTTTTCAACCATTATCAACTTTCTCCTTGAAAATAGTGATACTATCTCAAATGTTGCGACATTCCTCTCTAACCTTGATTAATCATATCTAATCTAACAATTAGCATGTATCATCAACCTAATTCATGCTCTTCATTAATATTGGTGAAGTACATAAGGCCAGTTTTTCTTAGAGAGAAACTTTCTTTATAAGGTTCATCTCTTCATAGCATATACTTTGAAAGAAAACATGCTAAAATGAAAGAAAGTACAATGTAATGCAATTTTCACTTTTTAAGTGTTTGTTTACACAATGCAACTATCTGAAAATGATATGTTGTGATGGAAAAGGTGAAATTAAACAATGCATGAAATGAGACAATTGTAGTGATTTTTAACAAAATGCATGCTACAAAAATGCAACTAATTGATATATACAGGTTAAGGCACCAAATAGAAGCCTAAAACCAAATTTTTGAGTTTCGCAAAATGTTGTTTTAGGGATCAAAAGGAACTGATTCGCCCAGGGTGGCGAATGAGTCCAATTATAGAATTTTTTCTTAAAATTTTCATAAATTTGTGATTGATTTTTATGAATTTTGAGTGCTAAGATGTAGGCCTAATTTAAAAATGCAGAATTTCAAAAAATGTAAATGAATTTAGATGCCAACAATGCAACCTAAATGCACTTTTTATGAATGCAAGAATTTGAAACCCTAGATGCAAATTAACCAATGAAAATATAATGCAAATTCAATGCAAGCTAGTATTAGGATGAAAATGGACTCCAAATCAGAAAATAAGATGTTCAAAAAGAAGGTTCACCAAAAAGAACAATAGATTTTTGGCACCTTGCACCTTTCTAGCTCTTCTAGGGTTTTTCACCTAAAAGGAGAGAGATAGGGCCAAAAATGATAAAGGGTTCATTCAAATTAGGTGTGTATGATGTTATTTAGACTGAATGAGATGATTTAAATGCAACTAAGCTAAGTAATTGATTTGATGAATGAGATTATGAGATGAAAAAATGAGAGATTGAATGAGAGAGAGCTATAAAATGAGGAGAAAATCACTTATTTATACACATTTGTGCCTTATTTAACTATTCATACCTCATCATAGGCCGACATCAAGTGATTTTCAATAAAAAACCGAAAGGAAATTTAAGATATTTTTGAATTTGGAGCAAAAGGGGACCGATTCGCCATCCATGGCGAATCGATCCCACCTTAGGCTCAAAAGTGGGTGCCAGGAATTAAGTTACATTTAATGTTGTTTGTCAGGTTCACATTAAAAAATGCACTTAATTAAGCCTTATAAGGGCATAAAGGGGTCAAATAAAGTATAAGAAAGGGATAAATAGTGATGTGCCTAGAAAAGTGTGAAATCTTGTTACAAGACTTTACACCACTTCAAAATAGGACTTGATGATGTGTAAAAAGGTCATTTTTTGGTAAATTGTAATGAATAGATTCTAGAAGAATGTATAAATGTTTTACAACACCTCACAAAACCTTCACAAGATGTCGATAAATGAATTTTATTTAGTTTACAAAGGTCCAAGACTTAGTGTGGTTACATAAAAAGCCTCATAACACCTAAATCAAGACCTCATTAAATCCAATTAATCTCATGTCAAGCAAAGGGTCCTTTTTTCTATGGCACGGTATGTGAGGAGAAGGAGTTCCTTGCATCTTGAAATGATTGGCAATGAATGTAAAGCATGCAATAGTGAGAATGTTGAGATCCTATAATCATTACATGGAAAGGAGCAAAAGGGTTCCGCTTTAAGGGACTATTTCTATGACATCAAACTTTTTAAATATTTGTTTTAAAGAATTACACTCATCAGTACTATGTCCAATAGCTCTATGATATCGACAATGTGATGTGTTTGTGTTCTTGGGATTTTTTTTTTGATATTCTCTTATGGGAGGTAATGTAATCAGTCTTCGATGTATAAGTATCTATAAATGTATTTCAATTTTAGATGGTGGACAAGGTGACTATAGTTTCTTTATTTTGTAAGGCCTTCTTCGCATACTAGATTCACCAACTTCTCAAGTTGACTATTGAGGGGGAGGACCTGAGATGATCCTATCATCCTTATCATAATTGCAAAACATTGGTTGTTCTTTAGGAAGGAGGACACTCATATCGGGAGGACGATCTTGATATCCTAATCCTTTAGTATCTCCATTTGGTATTTTCTCTAAGAGTTGATGAATTTCATGTTCACTTGTTATATCACATCCTTGTTTGCTTAAGATCATTAATCCTTTTCCATATGTCTCTTCTAGGTTGATTGATGTGTTTATCACTTTGTTAACGTAGAAGGGTTGAATGTTTTCTTGATTATAGGAACTAGGTTCACCTATTGTAGGGAATGTAGGCTCAAATTGTATCTTTGTTTCAGGATGTAAAAGGCCAAACATCTCAAGTTGTTGTATTATAGGGGGTGTTGGTTGTTTAATGGATGGATAAAAGGATGCATTAGTCTTGATTTTATTAAGGAAATAATTTAGGAATTTATTCATGCTATCATCATCTTCTCCAATGATGTCAACATCATGAGGAGGACATGCATTAGGAGTTGAGTGAGCATGAGTAAGTTCAATTTCATTAGGTTCATTTCCAAAAGCACAACTTGACACATCCACTAAGGAATTTAAGGAAATCCAAAGCTTACCAAATCATGTATCCATGATGAAATGCAATAAAATAAATTAAGGCAATACACCAAATGAAACAAATGAAGCTATATGTGATGAAAAGAAGAAAACAAAAACTCTATAGACTGAAACAAATAACTAACAATAAAAAACAAAAAAACAAAAACACATAGAAATAGAGTTTTCAATGTTGGAAAATATATTTTAAAAGATGAAACAAGACTACATCACCCAGAGGGGTTTATGAGTCCCAAAAAGGTTTTCTTAGAGGTTTAAATGTTGAATAATAGTTACAACAGAATACCCAAAAATTAGGAAAAATCAATTGTATTGGGACTAAATCACCCAGAGGGGCATATGAGTCCCAGATTAGGGTTTTTACAAAGATTTCAAAAAATTATGAGTAAAGGTTACACTTTTTGGTTTGGATGATGTTTAAACTAAGTGAAAATGCATATTTTAGATGATATTCAATGATGCAAGATGCAAAAAAAAATGCAATCTATATGCACTTTCACTAATGCAAGAATTAGAAACCCTAGATGCCAATTAACTAATGAAAACCCTAATGAAATGTTAATACAAGCTAGATCTAGGATGATGATGCACTCCAAATTAGAATTAATATGTTCTAAATGTAGGTTCACCAAAATAAAACATTAGAAAAGGGAAGATGGGATTTCTATCTTTGAAGAGATAGGGTTCCTCCTATTTCATTATCTTGTTTCACTCAAGGAAACCCTAGAGATCTCAATCCAAGGATGGAATGAAGGAAAGAGATATGCTAAATTTTGTCCTAAGGTTTTATTAATGAATAAAGATGGGTTCACCACCAAGCTAGGGCTTGGAAACACAAGTAACATGCAAAACCTAATGATTAAACCTAATGATATGCAAAGCTTCACTAAATGACCTAGAAATGAATGCAAAATAGAATAGAAAGTTGGAAAAGTATACAGGGGAACCTAGAAACCTATAGCAACTTGATTGAAGCTCTTAAATTTTTAAAATTTTGAATTTAATGCCTACTAGGACTCATATGCCAGTCTGGGTGATTTAGTTCTAGATTAGGGTTTCTGGGTAGGAACAAAAATCTGGTAGAGACAAGTCGAGAACACTTGAAAACTAGAAAATTCACTGAATTGGGACTCATATGCCAAAAGTGGCATACTAGTCTAGGTTGGATTTTTTAGAGAATTAGGATCTGAATATTCTCTTCAACCTCTACTATGTCTTCTCAACCTGATTTTTGGATTTAAAATATCAAATTCTGCTTTGCAGATGCCTTTTAATGATCTTCTAAACAAGGTGACAACTTTGACAACTTTGCACACTTCACAAATTCTTTCCAATCTTGCTCTTCAATATGTCTTCAACCTAGATCTCCAAATCACACACCAAAGAGAGGGGGAAATGTTTTTTTGTTAGTGGAAAGGGGTTTTCCTTGGTCAAACCCCATTTTGGTAATCAAACCTTGTAATGAAATCAAATAGAAAGGAAGAATGATGAATGAACAAATTGATATGTTACAACTCACCAAACCCTAGAAATAAATTACCACAAACATGTATGAGATGGCTCCAATGGATGATCATCTTGACTCTTTCTTGAATGATAGGGATCTTGAATTGAAAGCTTGCTTGAATCATGAAATCCTACATCACAATTGATAGCTCAAAAAAACATGACGCATGATGACTTTGGCATGACACTTGATGCTTGAATAATGCTCCAAAACACTTGATAATTCTTGAATAATGATCTTGTTAATTCTTGAATGCTCTTGTGATCTCGAATTTACTAAAATGCATGAATACTCAAATTGCTAGGTTACTTGTAAACTTTCTACGTGAAATATGAGTGAAATAACCTTGTATTTATACTTGTTTATGACAAATTTCCTAAAATTACAACAATAAAAGCTGACATAAAATATAGCAGAATAAAATCCTTCCAATAATTTGAATTTAATTTAATTTTAAGCTACACGGGACTCATATTCCCAAGGTGTTGTATGAGTCCCAGTAGGCTAGACTTTCAGACACATTTTTCAAGAAATGATTAGATTCATGTGAAATTAGCATTGGGGCCCAAAAACTTAGGTGGGACCCATATACCCAAGGTTGTGTATGAGTCTGAGATCACTAAATTTTGGCCATACAATCCAAAAACACTTGAATTATGATTGGATGCTCGTTTATGTCAGGATTATCCTTAGAAATATGCACTAATTAAGGCTTGTGGATGCAATTTGAAAGGTGGGAAATTGTCATTCTATGCTTGGGAGATAGAATAATAATCTTCTACACTCTCATTGAAGGAAACCCTAGATATCTCAATCCAAGAGTGAATTAGGGGAAAGAGATCTTCCAATAGGGTGTCCTATGGTGTGATTAGACACTAAAGAGGGGTTCACCACCAAGCTAGGGCTTGGAAAGAGTAATGATATGCAAGATATAATGAAAAGACCTAATGATATGCAATACTTCACTAAATGACCTAGAAATGGATGTAAAGCATAATAGAAACTAGAGAGACCAAAGGTGTGCACCTGGAAACCTATAGCCACTTGATTTAAAATCTGAAATATAGAAAAAATAAATTAATTTCTGGTGGGACTCATACACCAGTCTAGGTGATTTAGTCCTAGATTAGGTTTTCTAGACAGGAATAGGAATCTAGCAATGATATGTGTGTAACACCTAAAATATACAAACTTCACTATACTGGGACTCATACGCCAAAAGTGGTGTATCATTCCAATTTGGCCTTTTCAGAGAATCAGGGTCTTAATATACTCTTCAATCTCTACTTAACCTTCTCAAATTGATCTTTGGGTGTGAATTGTTGAATTTTGTCTTGTAAATGTCCTTCAATGATGATGTAGATTTTGTGACCACTTTGACAACTTTGAACACCTTGACAACTTACTCCAAACTTTCTCTTCAATATGTCTTCAACCTAGGTCTGTAAATCACACACTAATGAGAGGGGAAAATGTTGTTTTGTTAGTAGAAAGGGGTTTCCTTTGGTCATTCCCTATTTTTGTAATCAAACCTTGTAATGAAATGAAGTAATGATGAATGAAAAAAATGATATATTGCAACTCACCAGACCCTAGCAATAAAATGTTGCAAACATGCATGAAATGGCTCTAATGGATGTAGATCTTGATTCTTGCTTGAATGTTGTGGATCTTGAATTGAATGCTTGCTTTAATCATAAATCCCTACATCACAAATGTTAGCTCAAAAATAAACATGATGCATGATGAATTTGACATGATATTTGATACTTGAATAATGCTCTAAAACACTTGATAATAAGCTCTTGAAGACTCTTGAATTCTCTTGTAAACACTTGAATGCTCTTATAATCTCCAATTTGCTATAAGGATTCTTATTCAACTTGCTAGGTGAAAATTGAGTGAAATAACCTTGTATTTATACTTGTTTATGCCAATTTTTTTGAAATTACAACACTACAATTTAACATCAAATCTAAGAGGATAAAATATTGCCAATATTTTGAATTAAATTTAATTTTGGACCACATGGGACTCATATGCTAGAAGTGGCATATGAGTCCCATTAAGCTTAACTATGAGACACACTTTTCAAAAATGCTTAGAATGGTGTAAAATCAGGATCAGGGCCCTGACACTTAGGTGGGACCCATACACCCAAGGTGGCGTATCAATCCGAGATCACTAAATCTAGGCTACATAACCTAAAAACACCTAAATTATGATTGGATGTTGGTTTACGTTAGGATTATCCTCATAAATATACATCAATTAAGGATTGTGAATGCAAAATAATCCTAATTAAAGCATAAAGAAACCCAATTAATAATGAAAACCCTAAATTAGTGTCAAAGTGTGGTACAACATTTCACAACATCCTAAATAAGGCATAATTAAGTTCATTTAGTTTACAAGGGCCCAAAATCTAATGTGAATGTGTTAAACACATTACAACACTAAATCAAGGAAAAATTAAGTCCAATTTAACGAGGACCCAAACAAGTGTGAATATGTCAGACTACATTTTCTAACAAAACACAAAATAAGGCCAAATAAGGCATAAAGATGCCCAATTAATAATGAAAACCCTAGATTAGTGTGAAAGTGTGATAAAAACACTTTATAACACCTTAAATAAAGTACAATTAAGTCCATTTAGCTTACAAGGGCCCGATACCTAATGTGAATGTGTTAAACACATCACAACACTAAATCAAGGCAACATTATGGTTAATTTAACAAAGAGGGCCCAAAAAAGCACAAAAATGTAGAGGGATACATTTTATGTTGCTACACTCAATAATAAATACACTTAAGACAAGGCTACCTAACCCCTTACCCCCCAAGTTTAGGACAAGGATGATCCATGATATGATATATGCTACTCCTTGCAATAAAAAAGATAATTGTGCATAAAGTTCAATACAAGTGGTAGTGATCATGTTATAATTTTGCATCACAAGGAAAGGAGAAAAGTAAACAATTCTTATTTGATTATACAATCATATTGACTTGTAAAAGGATTAAATTATTTTAGTAACTTCTTTAGAGTATCTCATTCTTCAGTAAGATGCCTAAGTGTTTTATGATATGCATTGGAAGACATGTTTGTACTTTTTCCTTTCTTATTTTCTCAGATAGGTGGTAATGTAATCAATCCTAGGTTGAGGAATTTATCTATCTATTCAGTCTCGGTTATGGTATGTAAAAATGGTAGCTTCTTAATTTTATAGGGCTTTTTTTTCTTACTTGATTGAGCAACTACTTGATGTGAAGGTGAAGGATCTTGATATCATAAATGCTTAATTTTTTATAATTGTATTTGTTCTAGAAATTTTAGAATATCATGCTCACTCCTTATGTCACATCCTTACTTTGTCAAAATTGTAAAACCTTGGCCATAGCACTACTCTAGGTTAATGGGTTTTTTGGTGACATTGTTCACATAGGATGGAGAGGTAGCAATAGATATGTCTTCATTATGACTAGGTTCCTCTATGTTTGGTGGTTTAGACTTGTTTTATGATTCAATTTTAGGATATAAAATATTGAACATGTCAAGTGGTTGAAGTATAGGAGGTGTTGATTGTTGACATGGGTTATTAGGCCATTTCATTGAGGGTTAAAAGGTTGATTTTTTCTCAAGGTTATGCATGGAGTTGTGTATGAATGCTTGCATTCTCTCTTCATATTCACCCATTCACAAGGACATGTATTGGGAGGTGAAGGATCATGAAGAATCTCAATTGCATTAGGATCATCACCAAACACACAACTTGAAACATCAACCAAATATTTTAAGGACATCCACACCTTACCAAAACACATATCCATGATGAATTTTTACATAGTATTTTCGAATATGAAAGAATTTTGTTGCTATTTGAGAAAATTGAAATTCAATTTTTAGATCTAAAATATGATAATTGAATGATTGTAAGATGTAAAGACTTGAGAATGATGAATTTTGAATGCAAATTTTAATTATAAATAATGAACTTTCCTTTTACCAAATGAACTAAATGTAAAATTCTTTAGAATATACAATTTATGAAACTATAACAAAGATCTGCAAGTACTGGAAATTTGAGCAGACAACTCAACAAAAACGTGTGTAAAAATTTGAAAATACACCTGTACAAGGACTAGTTCACCTAGGGGTGAATGGGTCTTTGTATAGGGTTCTAAAAAATTAAAAACTAAGTATCTAAGTTACTATTGATGATTATTGTTTTTGGTTGCAAAATTCTATAGTGACTATTTTTTCCATATTTTTTTCAAATCAAATACAAGTGCAAATGTATGACAATGTATATGAAGTGGTGAAAATTCATTAGTTCTCTCTTTTTTCTTTAGGGTTTAGGACCTAAGAGGAGAGAGGAAATCTTCACACACTTCACTCAAGAACAAACCCTTGATATTTCAATGCAAAGGAGATTGAATTCTTCCAAACAAACTATCCTAAAGGCTGAATGAAATCTAATGAGGGGTTCACCATCAAGTTTAGACTTGGAAAAGATAATACAATGCAATATGAAATACCAAATGCTAAATGACCTAGAAAGATGAAAAAAATGCAACAAAAAGATATGAGATATAAAGTGTGCACCTGGGAGACTAAAGAAGGCAGAATAGAGGTCTGGAATTTTGGAAAATATGCTATCAATGCTAATTGGGACTCATTCACCAAGCTGGGTGAATCAGTCATGCTTCTAGGAAAATGTACTGATACAGGTTTCAACAAAAAGGGTATCTAGATTTATGAAAATATTTGTTAGGCCTGTATAGTGGGACTCATTCACCACTTGTGGTGAATCATTTCACTTCTACTCTTTCAAATGTTTGAGACCTAATTCTATTCATATCAATCTGCTTTGCTCTTTTTGACTGGTTTCTAGATCTGAAACTATAAATTGCCACTTGTAGGCCTTCTCCAAGCTTCTCCAAGGATTGATGACAACTTTATGGATTTGACAACTTTTCTCTAACATTCCTCCTTAAGAAATATACAACCTATCTCTGTAAATCACACATAGGAAGAGGGAAAAATGTGTGGGGTTAGTGAATAGGGGTTTTCCTTGGTCAAATCCCTTGTTGGTAATTAAACTTTGAAATGAAAGAAAATATGAATGGAGAATGATTAATAAACAAATATTAATGTTGCAACTCACCAAAACCTAACAATAAGGTGCTACAATTACGCTTGAAATTGTTGCAATGGATGTGGTTCTTGAATCTTGCTCGAATGATGTTGATCTTGCTTGAAACACTTGCTTGAATCATAAACCATACATCACAATTGTTAGCACAATACCAAACATGAAGAATGCAATCTTTGACATGATGATTGCCACTTGAACAATGCTCTAAAATGCTTGATAATCTACCCTTGAAATACTCTTGAATTCTCTTGCGAATGCTTGAATGCTCTTGTGAACTCTCTTGAATGCTAGGTGAGAATATGAGTGAAAGAACCTTGTATTTATACCCAATTATGCAAGAATTCCCAAAATTACAACACTACAAGCTGACATCAAATCTAGAAGAATAAAATACCACAAGAAATTTGAATTAAATTTGAGTTTGCGTCACATGGGACTCATTCACCCCAAGTGGTGAATGAGTCCCATCAGGCATAATGTATGGGACCAAAAATAAAAAGTGCTTAGAAATGTGTAAAAATTGGTTTGGGCCAAAAGATCTAGGTGGGACCCATTTTCCCAGGGTAGCGAATGAGTCCTAGGCACTAAATCTAGGCCATACAAGCCAAGAACACCTGAATTATCATTGGTCAATGATTTGTGTTGAGATTATCCTAAAAAATATGCAACAAATGAGGCTTGTGGATGAAAAATAGGGTCAATTAAAGCATAAGAAAGCCCAATTATTAATGACAAGCCTTAAGAAATTTGAAAGTGAGTTACAACACTTTACAACACTCCAAATAAGGCAGGATTAAGGTTGATTTTGATTAAAATTATATTTATTATGAATAGTTAATTGATAAAACCATATAAAAGTGTGAAAGTTTGTTATAACACTTCACATCACTTTAGCAAGGCACCATTAAATTTCATTACTTCACAAGGACCCAAGACCTAATGTGAATGTTTTATCCATAATAAAACACTAAATCAAGGCAACATTAAGCCAAAATCAACAAGGAGGACACAAATGAGTGTGAAAATGTTAAGGGATACATTTGAATACACTACATTTAGCCCCATTTTAGTGAGAGGATGAAATTGCTTCAAACTCACACTAAACTAGACAATCACGTATCAAGAGGGGTTCAAATGTACCAATGCTAGAAAGATGAGATGACAATGAACAAGAGGAGTGATCAAGCCCCTAGGATCAAGATCTCATGATAAACTAACATAAGAAGAAAGGAACACACATGAGAATGATATAAAGAATAGCGACAAGGCACAAGCATACACTGCCAAAGATGATAAAAATAAAAGGTGAAATAAAAGAATCGAATCAAGATTTGACCATTTGTGCATCGCGATGTGGATTAGATCTAGGATGTTTGTCTGAAAAATGCATACTCACTCTTAGGCAAAGGAACTCCTAGCTGTTTGCCAGGTGAGAAGTCCTAAAAGGTGAGAAACATACACTCATGGTTGGTATGTGTGTGAACCCCAGTCCTAGTACTTGAAAAACAACATGAATAAACAAGTTAAACAAGAGATTGCAATCTAAAACGACATTCCCCATGAAATCCATTTACAACACTCAAACTAGGAAGAAAATAGTGAAGAATACAATAGAAATGACAAAACAAAGATTGAATCCTAATTTAAATATGCAAACTCATGTTCCCATGGGGGAATTGGTGCTAATTTGATGTGAAAATTGGCCCTTTCCCAATTCCTAAGATGAAAGCTTGATATGTTGATGGAGAATGATCCACTTTGATGGTGAAGAATGAGAGCTCCAAGCCAAAATCTGCAAAATCCTAGCTAAGAACTCAAGATTGATGTATGAAAATGGCTAAATATTTTAGCATAGTAACTTTGCATAATTTGTTGATGATCAAATGAGGATATGAGCTCTTTATTTATAGAATGCCAAGATGGATGAATGTACAAATTTGAGCAATGAGGGACTAACATTCATCCAATGGAATGATGCCACTTGTAAATCTATGAATGGATGAAGGATGTGCCAGATTTGGAGATTGTGCCAATAAATGCATATTTTTGAATTTCAAATTTGTTGAAATGACTTGCAAGAGGGAAGGGAAATTTCAATAAATGCTACTTGGCTCAAGGAAAAGGACATGTAAGATGAAGTTATTGCCTTGTTGGATGTACATGTTGACTTGGAATTTTTGAATTCAAATTGAGAGAATATTCCAAAAGATGCCTTGTGAGGAAAATAGAGATTTAATAAATGAATTAAATCTATTTTTACGTGCAAATTGCAAAATCTAGAGGATTGGACATGAGATGAGATTAAATTAATCAAGGGTTAATTAATTTAATGAGAGAGGTTAGATGATGTGACCTATTTGACTCAAATAAGAGAGGAAATAATGATTTAGATTAATTAAATAAGGATTTTGATTTATTTAATTAAAGGAGATAGAATTAGATTAAACCAAATAAGGTTTTAATTTATTTAATTTAACGGATAGACTTTAGAGATTTAATAAATTAAAATTAATTATTTAATTAAATAGGGATAACTAGATCAACTAGACTAATTTAATTAATAAAAGAGATGACTTGATTAGATAAAATGATTTATTCAATTAAGAGAGGAATATTGATGAATTTAATTAGATAAGGAGATTTGATTATTAAATGGTTAGACCGAGGGATGATTCAGGATGAAACGACATTAGTAGTTGAGATCAGATGCACAATGTTAATTAGTATGTTTTATGTGTCTACATTTTGCCCCTCTTTGAAGCAATGCACTCGTTGCGTTGGTTCAAAGAATAAACAATCTCTATCAAAGCCCAAAATTTTTGATACTTTAAAAAATTGCTCCACTGCTGCCTAGAGAGAGAAAACATGCCATTATAATGCCCCCTCAAGAGATTGGACAAAAATTTCAATTTTTGGGTGATCTCACGAAAAAAGAGTACAAAGTACCTGATAGGTCCGAAAAAGCTCTGGGAAGCCAAAAACTTGTCTAAATGCAATAAAACGTTGAAAAAAAAGAGTCAACTAGACAAAATTTGGTTCAATAGTCCAAAACTCTGGCAGAACAGCCAATCAGGGTGAAAAAACCCTAATTTTTAGGCTTAAAAGGGGCCCGAGGGGTCAATTTCAAGTCACTTTCAAACACCTCCAACAACAACCTTGAGATTCTAGCTCTTACCTCACAATGATATGGCGCAACGACAGCTTCCCCTGCACATCACTGATCGAGTTCAGACATACCAGCAGCCACCTTGCATCGGGGCACCAGTATGTGACCCTTACCCAAGCTTCATTTTTTCATTTAATGCTTTAAAGGGTCGGCTCACCTACAGCGGCGCTATATGGTGCCGCTCGGCAATCAAACTATGCCATGTGGTGCGATTTTGCATCGTAGTGGTGCAATTTGGAATTTAAAAACTACGACACTGAGCTCGGTGCTAGTGGGGCGGTTTGACAAAGTGCAACGCAATAGTTCTGATTTCGCCCAAACCGCGGTGATGGAAGGGAAAGTGCACCGCGACGGTGCTATTTTGTTGTTTTTAGGGCCTAGTGTCAGAGTTTGATTAAAAATCAAACTATGATGCCATCACGAGTTGCACCACTGGGGAAGTTTTTTTGAATGCGCAACGGAGAGTTTTTCAAAAATATTAACATGGTGACCTTCCTTGATGCAGGACGCGGTGAGGGTGCTTTACTCTTGAGAGCATAGGTCATAGGATTTGGCTGGCTTCTTGCGAGACCTGAGCGACAGGGACCAGGATCAACTCCGGATTGAGGGTTGTGGCACATTGCATACACGGTGGCCATGCACACTCACCTAGGGATGCTATCATCACTGGTCGAGAGGTGCCACAGTGAGACATCTTCATTTCATCTTCCCACTGGCGAGGCCACTGTCACCCTAGAGGACGTTTGGCGTATTCTACGATTGTCGATTCATGGCCGATGGGAAATTTTTGATATGGATGAGGGGTACGAGGCCTACCACAAAGTCCTTGCCACACAGGACATTTTTTTCTATGAGGGACAGATAGAGCTTGAGCGACATAGGATCCTAGCCCCTCCCTACTACTGGGTGATTGTGGCCATCATTTCGGGTCTTGTTGCCCCAGACAGACGAGGGTGATACTTCAATCCTAGCTAGGGGTATTGTTGGGAGAGGATTGTCTGAGACAGGCCAGTTTGTTTCGCATGGGGGCCTGTTCTTCTAGCTTCACTTTATAAGGACCTCCATGAGTATGTCTACATGGACGGCAGAGTGTTGGGGACAGGGGTGACTCTACTTCACGTCTGGGCATGGGAGCACATTTTTGTGCTACCTCCACGTGTCATTCTAGTTTCGATGGGACTAGACAATCCCCTCATGTGTCAATACAAAGGCGATGTGTCCTTTACACACACCAGTGAGCATGAGATCCCCTACTGGAGGTGGGTCTTAGATGAGATGCTGGTTTTCACCTGGCAACTATACCTTGGTTAGCCTTGGTGGGTTGATGATGCTGATCAACTATTCTATTGCTGCCAGGACTGGTATATGTAGGGGCAGGAGCACACTATGATTGAGAGGTACCTGCTCGAGTGTGTGCAACGTCAATTCAGAGAGCTTCAGGATTGGCCTAATGATGACTACATAGTCGTCTTTGCCCGCAGCATGACACAGGTGTCATGGGGACAATACATTCCTTCTTTAGAGGTCATGGACAACTTCAAGTAGCTGGTGGCCCAACCATGGGCCTATGATTAGGGTTTAGAAGATCCAGGTACCACTCAAGCTTAGAGGGATTGGTTCCAACCTCCACTTTAGTTGACTATTCCAGGTGTAGACCCAGATCTACAGAGAGTTAGAGAAAAAGGGGGAGGACGAGGCAGGAGAACTGAGATTTGACATGACCCACCATTTGTGCCTCTAGTCTAGCCAGATCAGGGAGATGTGCACATGCAGGACCAGCAGCAGGTGCCACCAGTCCCACCACCATGAGGCAAGGGTCCTCCTCAGGTTCAGCCGCAAGTATAGCCAGCAAGACAGGTGGATGCATGGGATACCTTGATTGCGCAGCTGGAGACCCAGCTTCAGGCTGTGACAACCGAGAGAGTTCAGGTGAGGGCTGAGAGAGAGAAGCTTAGAGCCGAGAGGGATCAAGCCATGCAATAGAGACAGGTTGCGGAGCTACAGGCAGCCACTGAGCTAGGCCAGAGACAATAGATAGATAACATGATAGCCTCCTCCTCCCAGGGTATAGTGTCAATTCAATCCTATAGGGATGTCGTCTGAGAGGCTGAGTACTATCGGAGGTACTATCATGAGGTCATACCCAGAGCAGAACGAGTCTCAGAGTATTTAGAGTGGGCTAGCCACAGACCAACAGAGGGTCATGATGACAGAGGCAAGGGCAGAATTCACAGGAACCAAGCCTGATCGAGATGATATGATACTTTTTGTGCTTTATTGGCTCATTTTTTATAGCTCAATGGGCCTTTTGTACTGACTGACATATATGTACAGTGATCCAATTTATTTTTGTACTATGACAATTGTGTTATTGATGATATATATATATGAGCCGATGATGATTTTGTTATGATACAATGTGTTTTTTTTATTTATGCATGTATGATTCTACTTCTATATGTTGTGCAATGATGTATGCTTTATGATTATGCCTAACAGATCTATATTATGTTGTCCTATGATATGTAGATGCATTTATGTGATGTGCAATGATGTTGTCTATATGGAATAATCTAATATGTGATATGGTTTGTAATATGTATGATCTATGGCATATGCACAAAATGATGTGTGGAATATTCTTATATATGAGATGATTATGGATGAATGTAATGTGAATGCGATGATTGTGATATGATGAAAATGAGATGGTTTTATGTAATGCCAATGAGGTGGTTTTTTAAGATACGTAGAATAACAAATGTTATTATCCTAAACATATTAAATGATAATGTAATGTTTGTGTTGCATTTAATAGGATGCAATGATATGTTAATGCAAAGTGATATGATGATGTGTAATGTAATGTGAATGTAATGTGGTGAGATGATGTCATGATGTTATGCAAGTATGTATGCCAATGAATTAAATGCATGTATACTTACTGTTTATGATTATGCAAAAATGATTATGAAATTCTTCTATAGATGTTATGTGATGATTTATGTGATAGATGTAATGTGATGCAAGGAATGGATTCAATGGATGCTTATGATAACATGTTTATTCGATGCATATATTTCTTCTATGATATGTTTATGCAATATGCTAATGATTTGTGGATGTAGGATCAATGACGATGATGGTGATGATGATCAACTGTCATAGTACCTTGTTAGTGCATTTAGCAAGGAAAGAAGAAGTCATTTCAACAAGACACAAGATGATGCAAATGCAAATGATGATGATGATGATTACTTGCCAAGGAATTGGGATTTTCAAAGGGCCAGATTTTCTTATGTTTGATAACACACGTGGTACAATGCATCAAGGTATAGAAAACCAGGATGGCGTTGTACCTAGTGGGATGGACTTTGACTTTGACAAGCAGATAGGAGTATCCTTGTTCACACCTGACATATGGAAATATTGCTAGGATGCACTTTATAAGTTTCAAACATCTCGAAACAAAACACAGAAAGGTAAACCTATCCATGCAATAGTCAACAATTTTCCCTAGACCTCTTCCATACATACCTAACAAAGCAAGTATTTGCCAAGGTTATATTATAAGAACATCCAACAAGCATAGCAGACAAAAGATAATGATCGTTGCCCCATTCCTATTTCTCTAAATGCTCTCTTTTGGGATATCATCGAGAAGTCCTTGCAATGAGCACAATAAGATAAGTCAAAAGATAAAGACAAAGTAAACAAACAAATTGATGTTCTTCAATACCGCTACCCAAAGGAGGATGTGTTTTCAAGGATAAGAACCGAAACTATTGCCAAGAGATAATGCCCATTGTAGGAAGGATACATCCTAGGACATGTTAGTGGATGGTGGCACATCATTTCATTTATCCAAAGTGCTCTTTTTGATAAATAATGCCCGTTGTAGGAAGGATTCATCCTAGGACATGATGCTATCAGATGATTGATATGGGACTATTTGGATGATGGACTATCGACACAAAGAATTGACCAACTTGTTTATGTACTGACTTACACCTGAGACTTGATGTTTGGAGTTTTACTTTTGACCTGCTAGACTTGTTTCTAACTGTTTCACCAAAGGTTGAGGGTGACGATCAGTTTATTATGAGTTGTGTTATTGCGGGTGCAAGCGAGATGAGATGGATGGATTTTTTCAAATATTTGGATGTTTTTGGAGTTTTGCAATGTTTTGAGGCTGTTTTTGGTATTTTTTCAAGATTTTCAAATGTTTTTGATTTTTTGATTTTCCAATGTTTTTGGGGTTTTCTGAGATTTTGACCAAGAGACTAACCTAAAGACCTATCCTAGGGGCCTCGGGGGCTAATCAATAGATTAGCCTTGCCTACGTTATACACGCAGAGACCACGTAGTTTAACTGATGACTTTTTTTTTGACTTTTTGAATGGCCTTTTGACCTATTTTTGGATTTTTGATATGTTTTGATTTTTTTGGATTTTATGATTTTCTGATGTTTTTGGATTTTCTGATGTTTTGATATTTTTGGATTTTTTTGATGTTTTGAGGACTTTAAGAATATACATGAATTTGATCCGATGAGAACATTCCCCCAGCATGATGCAATAGACTTCTCCAATAAGGGCAGGATAAACTAACCTTGAGGGTGAGCCGAGTAGTGCTAGGAGGGATCATGATACGAACACAGGACCAAGCTATAGTGTAGATGTCGGTGGATAAGTGATGTATGGAGACCCGAATGCGATGGATGATGGAAGTGAAATGGATGGATGATATAGAGCAAGCCTTAAAGATCTTGATGGATGGAAAGTGCTTATTTACACAAGGTGCCTATTTTCCAGGTTTTCACCAAGGTACTTGCCCAAAGTGCCACCGAAGTGGTTTTCACTAGAGGACAATTTTTTCTCTTTACTATTTTTGATCATTTTTCTGATTTTTTTGGTTTTTTTTTTATCACCAAGACACCTATTTGTCAGGTTTTCACCGAAGTAACTATTTTTTCAAGACATTTTCTATTTTTTTTGGATTTTTTGGTTCTATACTTTGAAGTATTTAGGCATAAAACTTTTTGAGATGAGAGCTATTCATGGGCTCTTGCAGAAGTTCCCCTTCGGGTGTTGATAACTAATATGCCCCTGATTTGTAACTTGTTGTGATAACGAATGGTCCCAACCAATTGGGTTAAAATTTTCCTTTGCTACTTGGGTTTGGGACATTCTTCTAATTTTCTTTTAAGACTAGTTCTCTGACTTGGAATGTCCTACTTTTGATTTTCTTATTGTAGATCCTTTTGAGTCTATTCTGATAGACTTGCAAATGATTCAAAGCATCTATACGTCGCTCATCCAGTAAATCCAACTCATTTAGTCTTGACACTCGGTAGTCTTCATCAGTGATGAGGTTTTTTAGTGATATCCTGAGTGATGGGATCTTGATCTGAATGGGGAGTGTTGCTTCTGATCCGTAGACCAGGGAGAAAGGAGTGGTGCCAATGGGTGTGTAGATATTGGTTCGATTGGCCTAGAGGGTGGGATTAAGCTATAGGTGCTAGTCACGCCCTACATCGTTGACTATTTTCTTGAGGATTTTTAAAATAGTTTTGTTTGTAGCTTCTGCTTGGCCATTTCCTTAGGGATAGTATTTGGTGGAGAAGTGATGTTGGATTTTTAATTTCTCGCATAAGTCACAGACCTCCTAATTTTTGAATGGTGTCCCATTATTTGAGATAATAGCTTGTGGAACACCGTAGTGGCACATGAGATAGTTCAGGATGAACTTAGAAATTTGCTTCCTAGTTATGTACATCATGGGTATGGCCTCCACCCACTTAGTAAAGTACTTTGTTGCAGTTATGATGAATTTGTGGCAGTTAGATGAAGTGGGTGTGATTTTTCCAATGAGATCTAGTCCCCACTGCAAAAAGGGCCATGGTGTGATGATAGGATGAAGCTCTTGAGCTGGAGCATGGATGAGGTCTCCATGTTGTTGAAATTGTAGACACTTTCTGGCATGATCGTGTGCTTCTATTTCCATTGTGGGCCAATAATACCCCATCCTCAGCAATTTCTTAGCTATGGTCATCCCACTCGAGTGCAAACCATAGATATTGTTATGTACTTCAGTTAGAGTGGTCAATGCCTCCTTGGAATTTAGGCAATGTAGTAGGGTTCCTTCTATGCTCCTACGATATAGGGTATCACCTAGGATGAAAAATCTAGATTCCTTTTTAACAAAGGTTCGTTTTAGGTTTGAAGGTATGTCAGCGGGTATGAATCCTATATGAAGGTATGTGTAAATTTCGTGGTACCAAGGATCACCGGGACCAACGATTTCGCACATGAATTCTTATTGTGGTACCTCGAATATGGGCACGAGAAGCTATTCTATCAGGAATTCATATTTTGGAACATTGTTGGGGATGTCTAGTAGGGACACAATTGTTGCCATGGCATCTATTGCTCTATTGTTGGCTCTAGGTATCTGTTCAAATGTAATTTTGATGAAGGATTCTTTAAGAGTCTCCACTAATTTCTTGTATGGAGTGAGCTTGTCGTCCTTGGTCTGGTATTCATCATTCACTTGATTTATGATCAATTGGGAGTCTCTGTACACTTTGAGAGCTATGATGTTCCACTGCACTATTATTCTAAGAACTATGGTCAAAGCCTCATATTCTGCAATGTTATTGGTGCAGGGAAATGCCAGTTTGTAGGATCTTGGTATGCAATCCCGTTGTGGTGTGATAAAGAAAACACCAGCTCCTGACCCATGTTGTGTGTATGAGCCACCAAAGTATAGTTTCTAGTGGTCAGCTATGTTGAGATTGAAAATGGATTCATCTGGAAACTCTGAGACAAGAGGATTCTCATAATAGATTGGTGCTTCTGCAAGATGGTTTGTGATGACTTGACCTTTGATTGTTTTTTGCTCCACATATTTGATGTCATATTCTGATAGTATCATTACCCATTTTTCCATTCTTCCTATGAGCATTTCCTTTGATAATAAATATTTGAGAGGATTGGTTTTGGTGATGAGTTTTATTTTATGTGCCAACATGACATGTTTGAATTTTTGTGATGCAAACACTACTGCAAGGCATGCTTTCTTGATGAATAAATATTTTAGCTCATGCCCAACCATTGTTCTACTGATATAGTCAATAGCCCTTTCCATTCCATTTTCATCATGTTGAGCTAGGAGAGCTCCAAGGGTTGCTATTGTTGTTGACACATATAGAATCAATGGTTTTCTTGGGATTGGTGGCATTAAGACTGGCGGTGTCAGTAGGTATTCTTTGATTTTGTTAAATGCCTCTTCACAATTGGTATCCCATTTTTACACTACTCCCTTGTGGAGTAGGTGAGAATATGGGTTATGTTTGTCTGCTAGTTGTGCTATGAGCCTTCAAATGGATTGTAGTCTGCCTTGGAGACCTCTCAGTTGCTTTAATTTTTTTGGTGCCTCCATCTCGAGGATTGCTTTTACTTTTGTTGGATCCACCTCAATACCCCTTATTGATACTATATATCCTAGGAGCTTTCCTAACTTTGTATGCCTCTAGTCTGTCAAAGATGGCACTTGGGGTTGCTATGTGATCTTTTCTCTTTTGGGATTTAGCTAGAATGTCGTCAACATAGTCTTCAACCGTCTTATGGATCATGTCGTGGAATATCAATTTCATGGCCCTTTGTTATGTTGCTCCTGCATTCTTTAATCCAAATGGTGTCATGTTCCAACAATAGGTCCCCCATGGGCAAGTGAAAGTTGTTTTATGTTGGTTCTCCTTAGCTATCATGATCTGATTATACCCTAAGAATCTGTCCATTAGTGACAACATCTCATGTCCTGCTGTCATGTCTACTATCATGTCAATGTTGGGGAGTGGGAAGTCATCTTTTGGACATGCCTTGTTCAAATCTCTGAAGTCTATGCAGATTTTGATATTTCTGTTAGGTTTTGAAACAAGTACCAAGTTTGACACCCATTCTGGATAATTGATTGGTCAGATGAATCCTACGTCTAATAGGGTGATCTGAGGATGAATATTTTGAAGCTTTTGTTCGACAGGCTTTGCTTCTAGATACACTGCTAAGTGATGAACCACGATCTCTAGATCAAGCCCTGGCATTTCAGTAGAACTCCATGCGAAGTTTATTTGTCTTTCCCTTAGGAATGCTACTAGGATCTCTTGCTCTTCTAATAGTAGGGATTCCGCATAGAATGTGATATGCAGGGTCTCCTCCATTCCTAAGTTGACTAGATTGCATTTTTCTGCCAAGACTGCTAACTTTTCCTGATGGATAGCTCTTAAAGGGAGATTGAATCCCCCATCCTCGCGCACCTCGAAGAGGTTTTCACCATTGGATATGTCCTTTCTTTTTATTTTTTCTGGTCAGAGAGTGCCACAGTGTGGTTTTCACTCAAGGACTTGGATATTATTCTTAGTTTCTCACTTTTGCAACTGAAGGATTCAATCGTTTCCCCATAATAAGCATGTGTGTCCAACTCTATTATAAACCCTGCTTTATGGTCCCCATCTGGAATGTTATCCTGCAATCCCATGAATTCTGAGAGCACATCATCATTTTTTAATGTATCAAGAATCAGTGGTCCTCGTTGGTCATAGTCGATGAGTTGGGGATATACTAAGCGAATCTCATGATTTTGTTGGTCTGGTTCAAAGGATAGGGTACTAATCATGCAAAGTGTGGTATCCTCAAATAGCCTAGGTAGATTGGTCATGGTATCCTCATCATCACTACTATTATAAATGTTGGTTATGAAGTTATGTATGTCTCTACCTATGGATATTGGTAAGCATACTTCTGCTGCGGTTGGCTGAGGAGGAATATTAACCATTCTAACTAGAGGACTTTGGCCATGTATGGCTATACTCGAAGGGGTACATCCAAGGCCAAGATTTGTTATCATTTGTGTCTCTGACATGATAGGTATTATGATCCCATTGTCGTTTTGTCCCAGTCTTTGATTTCTATCGTAGCCCATTGCGAGCATCATTTGTAGACCCTTACTTTTGTCATCCATTGGTAATTTAGGTGTTGGTCTTTCATCTTGATATAACATGTGAGATGGATCTACCTCAATAAATTCTCGACCAAGATCTCCCTAGCTTGTGAATTCAGGATAGTTTTTAGGTGACATTTGGGATGTGGTAGCCTCATTTATTTGTAGATGTCCCCATGATCTAGGAGATTGTGGTAATTCTCCTACCACAAAATAATGATTAGGGATTTGGTAATTTCCATAGCCATTATCTTGGATAATGAGCTTGATGTTGGAGATGGTGGGAATGGTGGGAGTGGCGGGTGTCTCTATCACAGAGGTGGATGTGAGAGTGGCAGGGTCGATGTATGGTGTGGATGGGCCCTCATCATTTTTGGGTACTTGTGGGATTTTGTAATATTTTTCTTCAAGATTTTTGTAGTATGAGAAAGGTTCAGGATCTCCATGGATGGTCACTTCTTGTCCGTCATGTGTAAATTTCACACATTGGTGAAAATTTGGTGCTACTTCTTTCATTGCATGGATCCATGGACATCCTAGGAGGATATTATATGGCAAGTTGAGGTCCAAGACCTGACAAGTGGTTTCCATGATGGAAGGCCCTACTTGAATAGGGAGTTTAATCATGCCCTAAGACACTCTTTATTGATCATCATATGCTCTTATCGTGATACCCTTCCCTTTGTTGATAGAATCTTCTGATATTTTCAACTGCTTGATGAGGCTGAGAGAACAGATATTCAAACCCGCACCTCCATCCACCAAGACCCTTTTGATTTTTCTCTTATGTACTATAGTTTCCAAGTGAAGTTCATGGTTGTGAGACGATTGAGTAGGGAAATACTAGTCATAGAATGTAAGAAGATTAGGCATAATGATATTTCCAACCATAGCTTGGAATTGTTCTGCATCAAGATCAGCAGAGATAGTGGATGAGGCTAACGCTGCTTCAAGGATTTTCCTATGGGTAGATGAGATTTTTAGCAACTCCATGATGGAGATTTGTGCTGGCATTCTCTTAAGTTAATCTAGGAAATTATATCCATTAGGAACAGATCTAGATGTATGGACTTTGTTTGGCTGGGATGATCCTGCGATGGTTACTTTGTCACCTCTTGTGGTAACTCCACAATCTTCGACCATGCAGTTTTCAATTAGGGAGGTGACGACTGTTTTGTACACAAGATTTACGCTTGAGTGGGTGCCTTTCCCTTTATCATTTTTATTCCCTTTGTTTCCATGATTCGACATCAGATTCGTATAAATCTTAAGATCTTGATTTCCTGTAGGTTATTCCACATTTATGATTCTTTTATCGATGAGATCTTGGATGATGTTTTTCAATCTCATGCAACTATTTGTGGTATGGCCTTTGATTTTACGGAATTTTCAAAGTTGATTTTCATTATACCAAGGAGGCTTCACATCAGGTTCTTGGTAATTCTCAAATGTAGGAGGCTTGACAAGTTTTTCGTCTATCAAATTTTTCATTATGTCCTCAAGTGGTTCTCCCAAAGTGGTGTATTTTCGCTTGGGATAACTCTTGTGTTGAGGTGGTCCTCTTTGCTTATTGAGATTATTGATTGTTGGATTGTTGTTTGGTTGATGTGTTGTGTGATGAGTGTTTTGGTGTTGTGTTTGGATTTGTGGTGCGGGTGTGTGTTGGCGAGGAGCACTAATGACCACCTTGGCATCGACGACACCATCATTAGTAATTTTTTTGTTCCTTTCCCACGTGTGAGATTTATCATTGTAATTGGATGGTGGGCATTTTTTGTTGTTTTTCGGGGTATGATGTTGATTTTGTGGGTTGAGTCATATGGGCTCTTTCGATGCTGAGTGCCTTGGGGATCAACTGATCATATGTGGTGATGCCCTAAACCTTGAGATGAAATTCCAAGTGAACTTCAAGGTTGGCTATGATGGTGCAAACTTGTTCTTCTAGCATGGTCCACTTGCTCTGATTGGCCTTGGATCACCATCATTGTAGGAATGAAGCAAATGATTCACCCTTTCCTTGTTTCAGAGCCAAGAGTTCTTCTACCATTGCAATGTTGCATGCATAATTTTTAATGAATGCATCCATAATTTCTTGGAATGTTCTAATGCCTGAAGGTAGGTGAGAAAACCATTCCATAGCGTGGCCTTCCAAGCTCCTAGGAAATAGTCACATCAAATAAGTATCGTCGTATGCGACTTCCATGCAATGTACCTAGAATTCTCTGATGTGATCTTCAGGGTTTCCCGTCCCTTGATATTTGTCAAATTTGGGGATCTCAAATCCCTTGGGGAATGGTTTCATTACTAAGCTCCTATCAAATGGATAGGGACACAAGTTGCTTGGTGTTTTGGTTGTTCGCCCTGATTTAAGGTCGAGCACTTGTTGCGAGAGCAACCTGATTTGTGTCGTTACATCATTTTGTGGATCAGGGGGTGGGATGAAAGTGTTTTGGGGTGTTTTGATTATGGTTTGGATGGGTGGGTTGTTCGGTGTGTTGTTCGATGGTATATGTATGTTCTATTGAGCTAGGTAGGCTTCTACCTGTTGCTGTATGAACAATGCCTATTGTTGATCTTGTTGTTGTTGAACTAAGATTTTTGATTGTTGTTGCGCTTGTTGTTGTTCCAACAATGCTTGTTGTTGTGCTTGCTATTGTTCTAACAATGCTTGTTGTTGGGCTGCCAATTTAGCTACTTCTTGTTGCTTTTGATATTGCTTAATTGCTTGTTGATATGCTTACAATTGCACTGCTTATCTTTGTGCAAGAAGTTGTGCTTGTGCTTGTGCGTGTTGTGCTTGATATTAAGCATTTTTTTGAGCTTGTGCTTGTGCTACTTGTGCTTGGGCTTGTGTTTTTGTTGCTTGTTGTTGTAATAGAGCTTGTTCTTGAGTAGTCTTTTGTGCTTTTAATGCTTGCAATGATTGCACGACTTGTTGTTTTTGTTGTTGCAATAACACTTGGGCTTGTTGTGCTTATGATGCAGCTTGGGCTGCTTGGGAAGATTGTGCAACTTGAGTGGCTTGTTGAGTGGCTAGCTGTGTGGATTTTTGTTTTTACACTTGTTGGAATCCCCTTTGGAAGGCAGCTTGCAATGTCACGTTGTATTGGTTTGATGTGGTGGAAGTTGGTGGTGGTGGGGGTAGTGGTGGATTTGGAATGGCATTTATGAAGGTGGTGTTTTGAGTGATGGATGGTGTTGTTTATGTGGTGGTCGGTCCTTGGGAGACCATGCCTTATGATGTTAAGATGGTGTTTGATGATGTTGCAATTGCTTGTGCATTTATCATTTGTTGTTGCGATGTCAACGAAAGATTTTGAGCGTTTGGCATAATGCTTGTGATGTTTGTTTGATTGATATTTGGTAGAGGGGGAAGCCCTAAACCAAGGATTGGTGTGGATGATGATGGAAATGGTGGAAGAGGTGGAAATGCAAGCTCTTGCAAGAATTTTGTGGTGTCAAATATGCCCCCTGGTCTAAACATATTTCCCTCTTGTGAATTTGTGAGGAGAGGATTTTGAGGTGTTGCGAGGAAAAATGATGATGATGGATCATGATGGAAAGTGAGAGGAACATTCTTATGTAATGGTTTTTCAAGTATGTTTTGTTCCAAGGTGGTATTTGCATCCAAGTTTTGCTTATTAACAAGGTGGTGTGCTTGAATGGCATTGAGAAATGCATTTCCCTTATTAACATTAGGTTGGGTTGGATCAAAAGATGTTGTGACTTGTGGAATGTTTTGTGTGATATTTTGGGATGGGGGTGTAGATGAGATGGGAATAGTGGATGAGATTGGAGGAAAATATGTCTCCACTATGGTACTTATGTCAAAATTTGAAGGTAATTTGGCCCCTTGTTTTGCTAGCTAAGCATGTATAATGAAGGGTTAAGCCTCATCATGATGTTGATGATTCTATGGTTGTCCAGATTTTGGAGCATTTCAGTTATTTTTTCATGAGACATCCAAAAGGTAAGATCTTATCTTTGGGTTTTTTCTTGCAGATTTTGGGATGATGAGATGGTCAACAGATTGCTTGATTCGACAAGATTTATTTCAATGTTTGTTTGGCTAAGATCACTTGAAGCAGGTGTTTCTTTGTTGGATTCCATGCTCTTTTGTATTGAGATCTAGTTTGAACCATAAAACGAGGATCAATTTTCAAGAATAGGAGAGATGAACCTCTTGATTCTTTGGATTGATCTTTACTTTATGTCCAAAGTAGAAATTTTTTTAGGATATCTTAAGGATTGAAAGGTGATATGATGATGTGAGGGATGGATGATGTGCATGCTATGGTTTTTTGATAAATTTTGATGGGGTATGCTAGGCTCTTGGGACTTTTGGATATGTTGCAGATTTTGATTTTGATTTGATTTTTGGATTTGACATTTGTCCTTGATGTTGACTTTGAGTGATTTTTATTTTGAAAAAAAAGGACCCTAAGATGTTGGATGATGATCTAAGGGATAGATTTTTCAAAGGATGATGATTTGAGCATGTGTGGGGAGAAGGATGCATCTACTCACACCTATTCAAACAAGATGATAGTTTCACTAAGCATATGAATAAGGATTCATCTTCATATACTAAGCTAAACAAGATGATTTTGATAACTTTGACTAAGCATATGCAAAAGGATGCATCTACACATACCTAGCCAAAGGTGATTTTGATAATGTTTTCAAGGATTTAGTCTCAAGAAATTTTGATGATTTTGATTTTTCCAAAAAGCCTAGCATTAAGGATGATTTCAAGATTTTCCAAAAGATGATGGTGAGATGATTTTTGTTTTGATGTTTGAAGGATAGATGAAAAATATTTTGATTTGCTACGATCCTAAGATGAACCTAAAAAAGACACTTTGTTTGCCTAGACCTAGGTATTGAAGAACATGCAAATTCTTCCTAAAGACCTTTATAACCAAAGAATGATTCAATTTGGACATTCATTTTCAGATTCCCAACCAATGACTTTCGTTTTGAATTTTTTTTCAAGAATCATGAGGCTTCAACACACATGAAATTTCATTTTTCTTACCTTTGCTTAATGGATTCCTTTTACCAAAAACACTTTCTTTGATTAAGTTTTCAAACTAAGATGTCCAATGTCTTAATTTCTTCAAACCCCACAAGATATGTTATGTGGAAATTTGATGAACTTAAGGCAAGGGTTTTCCTATTGTTTACTTAAGGAGACAAATTGAGATATAATCCAATGTTTAGAAACCTCTAAGGATGTGAATCCCAAGGGCAAGCAATAACATATGAATTGAGTCAATGGTATTTGTCTCCAAAAGGGTTTGAAATTTGGATGATGATGTTATGTGTTTTTTTTCAAGATATTTTTGATCAAGCAATGCATTTTGTAACCCAAGAATAAGTACAACCCTATGGATGTGTAAGACAATATTTGTTGGATTCCCACTTGGACAAGTCCAGCTACACTTATCTTTAGTGAATGGTTAGATGCTTAACCCCACTGGCTCCCCTCCATGACACTCACTTATACGGGGCAGCTAGGCATCAACACCCATGAAACTCCCATGGCATGTTTTCCATTTCCACTAAAAGACTGTAAAAGTGTGGGGTGGCTTCAGAACGACCGTTCTTGCACCAACAAATAGATTAAAGGATTTTGGAAAATTCTAGCACATGGGTTTTAATAAGGACTTTCCGTTCGTGGAGATTGACCCATATGGCAAGAGTCCCCTTTCAGATCCATCTTGTCGGAATCAACTACGTGATATTGGAATTTACTCCAATACCCACATTTATATCCCAGCTTGGAAATACTCTTCGCTTTAGAGTGTTACCGATTGAGTCATTCCCTTGGGTGAGTACTTTTTCCCCAAGCCAGTCCCTCTAGGATAAATAAAAGTGAATAAGGAACAATATTCGTAACTCGATCAATCCTTGTTGGCAACAAAGAGAGAATATACAAAAAAATTCCCCCACTCACACTCACACAAGATTTTGTTCAATTTTAAAACCCAAATTGAAGTGTGGAGGTGCTTGCTTTGTCTCAACATAAAGTCATGAAAAAGGCCTTTTGATTCTCAAGATCGCTATAAAGTGCGAGAGAAGCACATACCTCATTTTTCAATGAGGTTAGTTTAAGTAAGCCTTCACAAAAAAAAAGTTGCACTTGTTCTTTTTTTTTAAATCCACAAAGCAAAATGTGAGTTCTTTTTAAGCACCAAAAGACAAGTGTGAGACATTTTGTTCAATTTTTATCCAAAAAAAACTCTAATAGGTTGTATCCCTAATGTTCGTTTTAGCCTTTTTGCAAGAAATGGAAAGATTATTTTTAAACCCAAATGAAAATTAGTGTCCTAAGAAAGAAGGGGTAATAATTTCGTGAAAAAGTGTTAAGCAAACACTAAAGTGTTTAAAAACACTTTAATGTGATGAAACATCCTCCTCATGCTTCTCATTTCTTCATTTTTGATTTCCAACCTACAAGGAAGAAAAACCAGTCAGATTCTAGAAAATATAGAAATTAAAAAGCAGAAAGCAGAAGTCAAATTAATCATCAATCAAAAAGCATGTGCTAAAATTAAATTTTCCCTTTTTACTCCCCTCCAGCATCGCAACTCGTAACTATGTCACAATTTTATTTTCAAGCGGTGCCCTCATAGCACCGCTTGCCAGTCAACGTCGCTCTATGTCAGGGAAGTGAGCTCAACTACATCACACTTTTCGTCTAGCATCGCAGTTTTCTTCCAGTGTCGTAGTTTGATATTTTTTGAAAATTTATGTGAGTCAACGAGTCCAATGGCAGAGTTAGAAATTCAAATATTTTGGTGGAACGAGTCCAGCATCACAGTTCTAATTTCAAGCGGTGCCATATAGCGACACTAAAGAGTTAGCGGTGCCAAAACAATGACGCTAAGCTCCCAGCATTGGAATTTTCTGTGTATGAATAAAAACCTAGAAATTTTAAGAAAAGATGAGAAATAATGATATCTAGCCCTCCTTCTAGCACCAAATGTGTGAACCCCAGTCCTCGTACCTACAAAAAAACATGAATGAACAAGTTAAACAAGAGATTGCAATCTAAAATGAGGATTCCCCATGAAATCCATTTACAACACTCAAACTAGGAAGAAAATAGTGAAGAATACAATGGAAATGACAAAACAAAGATTGAATCCTAATTTAAATGTGTAAACTCATGTTCCCATGGGGGAATTGGTGCTAATTTGATGTGAAAATTGGCCCTTTCCCAATTCCTAAGATCCAAGCTTGATCTTTTGATGGAGAATGATCCACTTTGATGATGAAGAATGAGAGCTCCAAGCCAAAATCTGCAAAAACCTAGCTAAGAACTCAAGATTGATAGATGAAAATGGCTAAATATTTTAGCATAGTAACTTTGCATAATTTGTGGATGATCAAATGAGGATATGAGCTCTTTATTTATAGAATGCCAAGATGGATGAATGTCCAAATTTGATTAATGGGGGACTAACATTCATCCAATGGCATGATGCCACTTGTCAATCTATGAATGGACATGAAGGATGTGCAAGAATTGGAGATTATGCCAATAAATGCATATTTTTGAATTTCAAATTTGTTGAAATGACTTGCAAGAGGGAAGGGAACTTTCAATAAATTCCACTTGACTCAAGGAAAAGGACATGTAAGATGAAGTTATTGCCTTGTTGGATGTACATGTTGACTTGGAATTTTTGAATTCAAATTGAGAGAATATTCCAAAAGATGCCTTGTGAGGAAAATATAGATTTAATAAATGAATTAAATCTATTTTTATGTGCAACTTGAAAAATATAGAGGATTGGACATGAAATGAAATTAAATTAATCAAGGGTTAATTAATTTAATGAGAGAGGTTAGATGATGTGACCTATTTGACTCAAATTTATGGATTTATTTAAATCAAATAAGAGAGGAAATAATGATTTAGATTAATTAAATAAGGATTTTGATTTATTTAATTAAAGGAGATGGAATTAGATTAAACCAAATAAGGTTTTAATTTATTTAATTTAATGGATAGACTTTAGAGATTTAATCAAATAAAATTAATTATTTAATTAAATAAGGATTATTAGATCAACTAGACTAATTTAATTAATAAAAGAGATGACTTGATTAGATAAAATGATTTATTCAATTAAGAGAGGAATATTGATGAATTTAATCAGATAAGGAGATTTGATTAAATGGTTAGACCGAGGGATGATTTAGGATGAAACAATGTTAGTAGTCGGGATCAGATGCACAATGTCAATCAGTATATTTTACGTGTCTATAGTATGCACTCACACACATGCAATTAGCTATGGGGAAACTCATGCCTCAGATTAGGCTTCCCGCTCAAACCATACCAAAGTTATACCTCCTGATAACTTTAATAAGGAAATACACAAAAATGATTTTTGAGCTTCATGAGGCAAGCAATACTTTGTATGCTTGGAGCACAAGAACAAAAATGATGGCTCTATAGGCATGCAAGCTGTGTTATGCAAGGTGGCCATATAACAACAAACAAAAAATGCAAAATAGGAAATGTTCAAAGGAGTCTTGCTTAGTTCATGCGAGGTCTTTAACTTAGGGAACATTATGCCTAATGTCTCCAAGAGAGGACCAATCAAAGAATAGAAATTCAAAACTTAGAGGATGCAATGTGTCATATCAAGCCACCAAAAGGAATATAATATGCTATGAGATATCACACTCTTGAATGAAATCACACCCAATGTCATCCACAAAGTGATAAACACATTGTATGAAGTAATAAAACTACACCATGAACCATTAAAAAGAATAATACAAAAGAATATTGCCAATGTATGGCCCCACTTTAAATAAATTGCTAAACACCATGCTATGAAAAATTACTTTAAAGTAGCAAATGGAAGATGCAAATAGTAAGGAAGACATGAGAGACGACTTGGAAAACCTTATGCCAAGTCATATGCTTCTGAGTAAAGTTGTGTCATGCAAGAGAAAAAAGAAAAAACAGAGCCTGGTTGCCCCCAAAATGAAGAGACCAAACACAAGGGATCTATGGATTTGGGGTCAGTATGTTCTTTTCTACATTATTTTTAGAGATCTTGGAACTGTCATCATCCCCTAAATACACATAGAACTAGAAGAATGACACAAAGAGAGAAAAAACAAAGAAAAACCCTTTTGGCTCAACATGGAAGAGACATAGGGTGTCTCGATGCCTTGCATCATCCCCAAAAGGAAAACACAAGACAAATGAAAAAGAGAAAAAGGAAACGAAAAAGAAAATCCTTTTGGGTCAATATGGAAGAGACATAGGGTGTCTCGACACCTTGCGTCATCCCCAAAAGGAAAACACAAGAAAAATGAAAAATATATAAAGATAAAAAGTGAAAGAGATACACAACATAGAGAAGAATGAAGGTACAAATAGAGGAATTTCACAAAGAGAGAAAAAATCAAATAGAACATCACAAGGGATCACATTATGTACATGCAATCACATAAAATAAAATGAAAAGGAAATAATGCAAAACACTAGTAAGGAAAAAATGAGTCAACCTATGAGCAAGTCATCTACCTCCCAATCATGTTCATTGTATATCGAAGGTGGGAAACTAGCCAAAGGGACAAGAGAAATTTCTGAACTAGGAGAAGTAGTAGGTTCAATACTCTTTGTAGGAGATTTTTTGTTTAAGCTCATGGAAGAGGAAAATAATGTATTCAGCTCATTATGCACCTCTTCATCAATTTTAACAACCTCGTCATCATCGTCCAAGTTAATCACAATAGGAGGTCGAAGGATAATGTCCATGGGAGAGTTCAACTCATGTTGTGGTTGTTGTATTAGATTGTTTTGTTTTGAAGTAGGGGTCGAATCATCATGTATTGCTTCATTCAAGTTTGGATCTTGATTTTCTTTGTTTAATTATTCTTGTAACCTATGAGCAAGGGCATGACATATACACCTACACTCCATAGCACCTCTATTTCTTTTGGTTTTATTTTCAAGTTTCATTTTTGTAGGAGCCAGTTGATCAACCATAGGTTTCTTTTCTTCCCTAAGGGGAGGAACGACAAGAACCACATGAGGTTTTTCAACCACTTTCTCTTTGACTTTGCAAACTTGTTTTATTCTAGGAGTTGTGATTACAAGATTGGTTTCATTATCTCTTGGTCATTTTTAGGATATAGATGATTTTTTTGTTTTAGGTTGGTCTTGGTTGTTTAGGTTCAAGCATAGTTTCGTCAAGGATGGGAATTTTGAAGGTGGATGGGGACATGTTTTGGATAGATAGTTTGACTATTTTCTTTGCTTTTAATTTTTGATACAATATGAAAAAGAAGTATTCTCATGGCTTTATAGGTTCCATGGGCTCAGTCCAAAATTAATCTAAGGAAAAGTTTCCTTTGGATGATAAAGGGTTAAATCTGTTATGGTAAACAATGAATACTTCATTTTTAAAGGTAAACTTTAAGAATTTATGCACAACCGAAGGAATGAATTTCATGGAGTGAAGCCATGGGTGGCCTAGCTTCACATGAAATTGATCTAACAATGGGATGATGAAGAATGTGACATTTAATGTTTTTGGTCCTATCTGTAATGGTAAGGTGATTGATCCTATCATAGGGAAAGCAAAACCATTGTGTGTCTTGATCTATGCTTTCAGTTTATCATATTCATCTTGATAGAGTTCATGAAAAAGTAAAAATTCCTCCATGATCACATTTTCTCCATAGGAAGGATCTCTTAGTATCCCATTAGTGGTCTTGTCATAGATATGGTCGGCTATGTAGAGAGGACCATCAGGTGCATGTTTAATTCTATCCTTAGAGGAGAAAGCAATGTCAAGAGGACTCTTAGTTAGAACCTTATGAGGGATGACGTCTATCACCCCTACCATTTCATCTATAGGATTGACATTGATAGCATTATTTAGAATAGAATCATTGTTTTCATCATTTGTATCAACATTCATCACATCACTCTTTGTATTTTCACTGGATTTGATAAATGAAATATTATGTTTGGGCATTAGGTTGGTGAAAATATGCAAGTTTTGGTTCAGAGGGGCAACAAACCTATTTCTTTGATCGCTAACACCTCCACTGGATAGATGACTAGAATCAATGAGGTCTTGCACGAGATGTTTAAGATGGTTGCAATGTTCCATGTCATTTTCATTTTATTGGTGATAGTGGCAATAGGAATTTTATTTAAAGCTCAAAGGTAAAGGCTTATTAGGGTTGGTTGTTTTGATGGGAGGCAAGGTAATCATTTGTTCTAAAATTTTGGACATTGTGTTATGAAGGGTATCAGGCAAGGGAGTGAATTTTCTTTTCAGATCTCCATAGTTAAAGGGCACCATGGATTTGACAATAGCTACTTGGTTATTGAAAGTTTGAGTTTTTTGTTGAGGGGGGTTAAATTGAAGGAACCTTTTTTTTTTTTCTAAAATGTTTGGAATTATTTTGGTTTGCAGGCTTGGATCCCTTGATTCAGCTCAAAGTGTACTTTGTATCTCGACTACTAATTGAATTTTGATAATCACAGAGGGTAGTACACAGGTGCATGAAGGATGGGAATTTCATCATGGTAAGCTTGTCTTGAATCTTTGTAAATTTTCTATGAACATCTTTTGAAGGTGTGGGTCGGGGACCTTGAAATTGATTTGGGAATAAAGTGATTGATAACGTGAGATAAAATTATTTATCTTTTCTTCCTCTTTTTTCTTGCATCTCATCAAATTGGCCAAGGTCAACTTGGGAGTCATATGCACTTGGAAATGGTTTTAAAATGCCTCAACAAGTTCATTGAATGAATGAATTGAATTTTTTGGTAAAGAAGAGAACCATTCCAAGGCAGTATCTTTCAAGGACCTAGGAAAAATATTTGCCAATAGTTTACCATCAAGGAGAAAGTCACTACATAAGATAGTGTAGGCATTAACATGGTTAGAAGGATCTCCCTTCCCTCCATATTTCTCAAATCTAGGAACCTCTACACCCTATGGCATTAGTGTTCATAATATCTCCAAGGACAATGGACTACTTTTGACATAATATGTAGGTGGGCCATTTTTATTTTGGTTTATAGTGGAAATTTGGTTTTGAAGGGATGAAAAAGTTTGGAAAAGTTGTGTTATGAGAGGGTCATTACTTGTGTTATGAGATGGAAGTAAAAGTGGTGATAGAGTGTATGTTTTTTTAGAAAAAGTGAATGGAATGGTTATAGGTGGTAAGGTAAGAGATATAGCTTGTGATACCACATAGGAACTAGGGATGCTAGCAAGAATACCTAGGGATGAAATCACATTACTAACTTGTTGCATGGTTGTTGTGACTTGAGGATTGGTGTAGGTAGGTATTGGGGCTATTATTGTGGAAGGAGAAATTTTAGTTCCTCCTTGACTTGTAACATTGCTTATTGGAAAAGAACAACTAGTGGTTGAGGGAAGATATTTTCCAAAGATCTCGACTATGTTTTTCACAAGGTCAAGGCCATCTTCACTTTCAAGCATGTGGTGAATGTTTTCTATGGTCGAAATTGCAGTAGTTGAAATTTTTTCCAGGATTATTTGATGTTGTATGTTTTCTAAATCCTCATGAATTTGAATGATGTTTTCTTGTGATATATTTTTGGTTCTTGTGTCAACATCCATGGTACTACTTGAAGGAAAGGAATTGTTAAAGATGTTGTCCATGCCTAGTGTACTAGTGTCAATACTAGGAGTGGAAAATATAGACAACCCAAGATCCACAATGATTGTGCTATCATTGGATGACATGAGTCTCAAACTTCATCTCACTATAGTATTAGCAATAGGACACCAAAAACTCATACAAAAGCTACTAAATTTAGGGTGAATGCAAAGGCAATGTAAGCTAAGAACCATGAAATGCTTATAACTAAAATTCTAGAAACTAAATTAGAAAAGAAGCAACAAAAAACAAAAACTAAGAAAATGAAGTTTAAATGCCAAAAAATGTCGTGCAAATTGTGCAAAGGGATTGATGCACCCAAGGTGGTGAATGAGTCCCAAAGATGATTTTTTAGAAAATTTTCAAAAAAAATTAATTGAATTTTATGCTTTTTATATTTTTTGATATATGTCTAAGATGCAAATAAAAAATTTGATTAATTTTCAATGAAATTGAATGCAATAATGCAAGCTAAATGATATTTTCACTAATACAAAATTTTAAACCCTATAATGCAAATTAACCAATGCAAAACCTAATGCAATGTTAATGCAAGCTAAATCTTGGATGTAAATGCACTCCAAATCAGAATTATGATGCTCTATATGTAGGTTCACCAAAATGAAATGATGCTCTATATTCTCTATATGTAGGTTCATGTCAAGTTCACCAAAATGGAATGGTGAAAAATTGTTAGTTCTCTCTTTCGCCTTTAGGGTTTATGACCTAAAAGGAGAGAGCCAATCTTCAAACACTTAACTCAAGAACAAACCTTTGAGATTTCAATTTAAAGGAGATTGAAATTTTGAATAGGGACTGTCCTAAAGGATAAGTGAAATCTAATGAGGGGTTCACCACCAAGTTAAGACTTGGAAAAGACAATGTAATGAAATATGAAATAACAAACCCTAAATGACCTAGAAAGATGAACAAAATGCAACAAAAAGCTATGAGATAGAAAGTGTGCACCTAGGAGATAGAAGAAGGTAGAATGGAGGTATGGAATTCTAGAAAATCTATTGTCAATGCTAACTGGGACTCATTCATGAAGTTGGGTGAATCAATCTTGCTTCTGGGAAAATGTGCAGATACAAGTTTCAACCAAAAGGGTATCCAGATCTATGAAAATCTCTATCAGGCTTGTATAGTGGGACTCATTTTCCACTTGTGATGAATCAATCCACTTCTGCTTTTTTGGAAGTTTGGGACTTGATTTTGTTCCTCTCAATCTGCTCTATTCTTTTTGACCGGTTTCTAGATTCAAAACTATAAATTGCCACTCGTAGGCCTTCTCCAAGCCTCTCCAAGGCTTGATGAAAACTTTAGGGATTTCACAACTTTTCTCCTTGAAAAATTTGCAACCTAGCTCTGTAAATCACACACAAGAAGAGGGGAAATTGTTGTGGGGTTAGTGAATAGGGGTTTGACTTGGTCAGATCCCTTGTTGGTAATTAAACCTTGAAATGAATGCAAATATGAATGGAGAATTATGAATGAACAAATAGTAATGTTGTAACTCAACAAACCCTAGCAATAAGTTGTTGCAATTATTCTTGAAATGGATGCAATGGATGTGGATCCTTACTTTTGCTTGAAACACTTGCTTGAATCATAAACCCTACATCACAACTATTAGCACAATAAAAAACATGAAGAATGCAATCTTTGACATGATTATTGACACTTGAAGAATTCTCTAAAATGATTGATAATATTCTGTTGAAATTATCTTGAATGATCTTGTGAATGGTTGATTGCTCTTGTCAAATCTCTTGAATGCTAGGTGAGAATATGAGTGAAAGAACCTTGTATTTATACCCAATTATGCAAGAATTCACAACATTACAACACTACAAGGCAACATCAAATCTAGGAGAATAAAATCCCACCAGAAATTTGAATTAAATTTGAATTTGGGCCACATGGGACTCATTCTCCCAAGGTGACGAATGAGTCCCATTAGGCATAATGTATAGGACCAAAAATTAAAAGTTCTTAGAAATGTGTAAAAATTGGTTTGGGGCCAAAAGATCCAGGTGGGACCCATTCATCCAAGGTGGTGAATGAGTCCTAGACACTAAATATGGGTAACACAAGCCAAGAACACCTGAATTATGATTGGTCAATGATTAGTGTAAAAATTATACTCAAAAAGATGCAACAAATGAGGCTTATGGATGCAAAATAGGGCCAATTAAAACATAAGAAAACCTAATTATTAATGACAAGTCTAGAGAAATGTGAAAGTGAGTTACAACACTTTACAACACTCCAAATAAGGAAAGATTAAGGTTGATTTTATTTAAAAATATGTTTATTATGCCTAGTTAATTGATAAAACCCTAGAAAAGTGTGAAAGTGTGTTACAACACTTCACAACACTTTAGCAAGGCACCATTAAATTCCATTAGTTCACAAGGGTCCAAGACCTAATGTGAATGTGGTATTCACATTACAACACTAAATCAAGGAAACATTAAGCCAAAATCCACAAGGAGGACCCAAATGAGTGTGAAAATGTCAAGGGATAGATTTTACTACACTACAGTATTAAAAAAAGTGATAATTTTGAGTGCAATTTAAATGAAATTCTAATCTAAAAGATTGAAACACAAACTAATGTAAAATTTATGCAATATTTTTGGATTTTTATGAGTTTTAATGATGTAAACATGCAAGATGTAACCCTAAATGAAGAATGTAAAACACGATGATACAAAACCTAGATCTAGGGTTTGAAAGACTACCAAATAAAAAGGTTATTATGTCAAATGTCAGGTTCACTAAAATGAAATATGGGGAAAACAGGGTCCTAGATCCTAAATGAAAAGAACCTAGGACTTAAGGGCCCCCTTCCCAAGATTTTATTAGAGATTGACTTGAAAATAACCATAAATCCAAGAGATTGACTTTCAACCTCAATCATACGTAGGTTGGTGGATTCATTAGGGTCTTATGATTATTAGAAATGATTTAAGATGATTAAACTAATTGAACTATATGACCTAATATGTAAAATGCATATTCTCATAGATAAACATACTTGAACACCACTTTCCAAGTAGATCTAGGAGATATCAAAGGGCATGTACCTATCACCAAAAGCTCATTCTAGTATGTGCAAAGGGATTGGTTCACCCCTAGGCGAATGTGCCCTTTATTAGGCTTCCAAAAATACTTTTAATAGTTCTCTAGTGCTAGATCTAAGATGCTGTTTTTTACCTAAAAATTTATCAAAATGTTGGAAATGAGTTCTACAACTTAGTTTCTGGAGGTTGGCAAGAATGATAACAACAAATGCAACAATGTAAAATTTATCTTCAAGATCTCTTCAATCCTTCTTCAACCTATAACCTGCACATATATAAAGAGGGGAAAATGTGTGTACCATATAGGGGTTTTCCTTAATCAAACCCCATGAATAGTCTTCCCACTTGCACAATGGCAATGTCAATGATAAAAACATTAATGGAAAGGAAGGAAATGATGAATGAACAATTTTCTACAATTCGCCATCCTTCAATAACTTCCTTGGAGGATTGAAGTCACACACATCACTTCAAGGGAATTGGATCTCTCTTTCTTGATTTTCTTGAATGATTGAATGTGTGAAGACCTACAACACTTGTCAGCCTTCACAAGACAACATGAACACACATAAACATTGACATAATGTTAGGATCTTGATTACTGCTACAAATGACTGATAATGTTTCTCTTGAATGCTCTTGAAAATACTATTTTATCTTGAATGAGAGGTGTGTGTTATCTTTAAAATTATAAAATAACTAGGTATTTATAAGTTTTTATCCAATTTCCCAAAAAAATAGATTCCAAAAGCTATCATTTAAAATTTGAATTTTGACCATTAAAATACCACCAAAAAAATCTTTTAATTTCGGTCCTGGCCCACAAAGGAGACCCATTCTCCAATGGGTGAATGGGCCCTAGCCTATATGTCTAGGACACATATGATCCAAGGTAATTTAATTATTGAATGTATTTATTTAATATTTGTTCTCATTTTAGAAAATGGTAAGAATAAGGCTTTGGAATGCATAATTTGGAAAATTAGAAGCTTAATTAAGTCCAATAAATTAAGGGTCCCAAACATAGTGTGAAATTATAAAGCATAGTATAATCTTATACACTAGAGAAATTAAATTTCTTTTATTAACCTGATGAAACTATGTGACCTAATCTAAAAAAACTTTTTTGAAACAAAGAAACTATAAAACCAAATTTCAAAAATAGATCTAGAAAAGGGTGTAATATTGTGCACCTATCATATAAATTTAGAGTTGATTTTGTCGGACCAACTCACCCAAGGTGACTATGTCCTAGTAGCTAAATTTGAAATATATCTTCACATTCCTTTAGAGTTTGATTAGAGACTTCTTCCTTTTGAATCTCACTATTTGATCTTCATCGGGTGTTGAGATAACCGAGTTTTTGTATGTTGTCAAGTTGTAGGGTTTGAATACAATAATGAACAAATAATCTTCAATATTCCTCTAAAATTCTTTAGATCTGAAACTTTCACATTCAAAGAGAGAGGAAGGGTTGTGCCATATAGGGGATTTCCTCTGTCAAACCCCATGTTGGTGTTTCTACCTCCTCAATGGTAATGTCAATGAAAGAGAGCTTATCCTTTTGAGGGATAGAGGCTAAATGAAAAATGAATGAATGATGAATAAAAAATGGACTGCAACTCACCAACCAAATCTGATTTTCCTTCAAGTACTAAATTCATGCACATCATCTTAAGGATTTATTGCAAATTGGCTTGATTACTTGAAAGACCTACAAGGGTTAGCCCTCACAAACAAAATGATAACATAAACATGAACAAACTCACATAAAACTTGACATGATGCCTTGATCTTGAATTGATACAATAAATATGATCTTGAATTGATGATAATTACTTGGTAGTGCTCTTGATTCCCTAAATTGGCTCTTAGTTCTAGTTAGTTTCCAAATGATGAAATGACTAGGTATTTATACACCGTAATTTTAATTTCCCAAAAAAAAAAATCTATATCTGACATTGACATTTGAAATTCAAACAACAAATTGCTATCCTCGACATATTAAAATTTGGAGGGAAAATAGGGGGACCAAGTTGCTTAGGGAGACTTTGTCCCAACCCTATTTTGTGGTATGTAAAGTGTGAGGAGAAAAATATTAAATGTTTTCCTTGGTTTTTCATATGGGTTTTCTTTATAAATGTCCAAATAGGCCATGGAATGTATAATTTAGGATATTAGATGTAGAATTATGTCCATGCACTTAGGAGGGAGAAAAATAGTGTCAAATTGTCAAGAGTGACAATTTACAATGCTACATTTAGGCCCCACTTTAGTGAGAGTATGAACTTATGCTTAGACTCACACTAAAGTAGAAAAATATGTCAAAAGAGGTCTTATTATATAAATGTTGAAGAGATAGGGGGTAAGTGCAAAAATATGGTTCCCAAAAAGGGGGCTTAAGTGGCCGCTTTTTTTCTGAAATTGAGAAATAGTGACCTTGGACGTGAAATTGAGGACAGTTACTCTCAAATTTTTGAGATGGAACAAAAACAAGGATCGAAGTGCTCTGAGTCTACTTTATAAACTACTAATTTATTTTAAAAATGGTTGAGATTAAGGGGTTCAAAAGAGGGATGTACACAAATTGGTGTTGTTTTTTTAAGAAAAACATAACATAGCAACTCTTGTACAATGCTAGCATGATGAACTTTTTTTTAGTATTTTTAAAATTGCTATGGATAGAAGTTAGCTAATAGTATGTAGTTGATGCACGATATTTTTGATAGTTTTTTAATGAATATTTGATGTTTTACTAATTTTCTAAGTGGACACTTCCTAAAAAACATAATTTTGGAAACTAATTGAAATTTTTTTATAAAAAAAAATTTGTAGAATGGAGTTTAGTTTCTAAAAATGTAATTTATTTGAAATTTTGATGAATGGTTAATTTATAACCAAAAAAAAACCAAACACTTTTTTTTCCAAAAAAGAGACACAAACAAAAGAAATTATGGATGAAAGGCTTAACATTGTCAAAAAGTGAAAAAAATTACATTGTTAGATAGCTAAGAGAGAACCTAACATTACCCAAATGTTTGATTTGTTCAATATTGAACCACATGCAATCCTGATGGTGAGCATGAACCCAATTATGTGAAATATTGTAGAATTTTCAAAAACATGTCTCTAGTCGTTGGTAATGCCCTCCAAGCCTTTGGGTTGGTATTCCAAGGAAAATACCAATCCCAAGGCTTGGGGATTCCCAAAGCAAGATATAGCGTGTGCGCATTATAACTTGACTGCATTATATCTCAGTTTTGACATGGTTTTTTTACATTTGTGGGGAACATTTCTAGCAAGACATAACATGAGCATGGTATAACACTCTCATGTTATGTATTGCTTTATGTTAAATGGTAATCTATTGAATGTGTGTTTATATGTTTGTATGTACATGTATGCTTGTATGTCATGTATGTATGTATGTATGTATGTATGTATGCATGCATGTATGCCTGCATGTATCAATGCATGTGTATTTTATGTATTCCTATATGCATGTAAGATTGTATCTGCACATGTACATGTATGCTTGTATGTATGTAAGTATGTATGTATTTATATATGTCTTTAGAGGGAGGGAGAATTTTAAGAGAGAGAGAGAGAGATCTAGAGTTGTCTAGGTAGGGTAGAAGGGGAAGAGGGAGAGGGAGAGAGAGACAGTGAGAGTTTGGAGAGAGGGAGAGGGGGTGGAAGTGATATTTTAAGAGAGAGTGAGTTGGAGATAAGGGGTTGGAGTGAGAGGGACTTAGCAAGGTAGGGTGGGAGGGATAGAGGGGGGAGAGAGAGAGGGTGAAGAGAGAGAGAGATAGAGAGAAAGAGAGAGTTATGTAGGTAGGGTGCCAAAGGGAGAGACTTGAGAGTGTGAGGGGGGGTGAGAGGGAGAGACTTGAGAGATAGGTAGTGAGAGGGAGTGCAAGAGAGAGGGAGTGTGAGTGAGATACTTGAGAGAGGGAGAGGGTGTGGGAGGGAGTGACCTGAGAGAGGGAGAGAAAGAGGGGTGGGTGAGGAGGTGCTACAGGTAGAGATTAGGAGGGATAGATAGAGAGGGGAGAGAGAGAGAGAGTTACCTAGGTAGGTTGCTAGAGGGAGAGACCTAAGAGAGAGGGGGAGAGAGGGAGTGAGAGAGAGTGAGAGGGAGATAGAGAGAGATAGATAGAGGGAGAAAGAGATGGTAGTAGGGATTGATTTAATGAGAGGTACGTAGAAAGAGGAAGACAGTAGATATAAAAAAATTAGAGAGGGTAGGAGAGAGGCAGGGAGGGAGAGGTGAAATGTATAGATATAGAGAAAGCAATAGGGGGTTGAGGGTATAGGGTTTAGGGATTAGGGTGGAGGATGTATAGGGTTGATAATTTCTATGGTATTATGGTTTAAGGGTTGAGGGTTGAGGGAAAAGGGTCGATGGTAGAGGGTATTGGGTTTAGGGTATAGGGTAGAAGGTTTAAGG
>VDFB02047230.1:139365266-139401062 GCA_007258455.2 Sequoia sempervirens
TGCTATCTATTCAAAGGATTTAACTACTTCCTTGAAGCAGACCTATCAACAAATAACACAGTCCCATGAAGTATGAGAAGATGAACAAAAACACCTTATGCATTTATTCAAATGATTAAAAGCCTACAAATGTGGAGACAATCTGATGATATGAATGAAAGATAAGCATCTTCATGTATTCATGCTTAACTGATTGCATTTACAGAGGAATTCAACATTATAGTTTACAGACTCAAAAATGACCTAAGACCAAACCCTAATCTATCCCAGGCTAATCCCATAACTCAGAAAAATGGAACTGAACCAAGGGAACCAAACCCAAGGGACTGAACCCTAGGGAGTGAACCCAAGGAGCCAAAACCCTTCACACTGGCCATGAAATCTCCCTTTATAGGAATAGGGAGAGAAACAAGCAACCGGCCAGGGTGACATTACATGTCATCAGGTGACTAGGACAAACCTTAAACAACACGTAGGCCACATCACCAGTCCACCACCAACATTAGGACTACATTGAATGTTCACGACAAGTGAATCCATGAGAAAGCTCGATGCAGATCTGATCAGGTCAAATCAGGCAGGACAGACATGGGCGACCCTGGTGACCAGAACAAGTCTATCAGCCAACATCAAATCAGCCCAAGAATCTGCACGCCCATACCTCTGAACACGCCATCCCATTGTCAAAGTCGCAATGAATGAAAATTCGGCAGATCCAATGACCCTCCATCTACCACCATCAAGTCTCAGTTCTCAAGTCTTCACGTGCAAACACCTTTGAAACCTTGATCACTTGAAAATGAATATCGACTATCAATCAACAGTGATCAGGCGGCTGTCTTTTAAAATCTTCATTATCCATTGAACCAGGCCACCACATATGATTCCTGTGCCCACCGTTGATCAAATGCCAGTCATCTGAGGACTGTCGATCTCCATTTAAATGTGCACACTACGACGCAAGTTCAGAGGTGGGGTCCATGTGACACGTGGCGGGCAGATGCTCTCCTCACAGAGTATAAAGATCAGACAAGTCACATGAGCACTCAAGCGATGGCCATCAGATCATAATGATGGTTGGTCGTGGACCGTTGATCTATGTTGGGAGGAACAAGGGCTCCACTGTCAACAAAACATAAAGAGGTCAGGGAGACCTCTCAGTGAAGTCACCACGGCCAAAAGGGAGTCACATCGAAGGGTAACATAATCACTAAGACACGGAGGGGTCGGGGAGACATCTCCCCGACACATCGAGTAGGGACCACCAAACAAAAGACCACAGAGAGACATCACGAAGTCGCCAAGAGATCACAATGAAACCAAAAAGTCATACCAAGAGCATGGCCGGGTCGGCGTAACAAAACGAAGTCGGCCAGACTGCAAGACTTCATAGCAAAGAGAAGCCAACGCTCCCCTAGAAGTCTCCACACTTGGTGAGATGTCATGGCAAAAAGAAATGTCTCGTCGACTGAAAACCTTAGTCAGCAATTTGGCAGACCGGACTAGGAAAGCATTTCACGGTAACCATTAGGTAACTTTTTCATTGTGGCCGTGGATTATCAACATGTGCACAAAGGAAGTCATATTAGTAGCTCAACCATTAACTTGGGAGGACTTCAATGTCAGGGAAAGTCACACTAAGAACCAAAGGGGGCCGCCATAGTTAGCAAGACAAGCTAGGGTCACCAAGATGTTAGCTCGAGGACCAAAAGTCACACCAAAGAGAAAGACAGGCGGAAAGGGAACCAGACTGAGTCAGAGCTGGAGATGAGAAAGACACAGAGTCAGAGTTGGAGTAGGGGACAACAAGGAACAAAAGAGATTAGGACCGAAAACCATCCTGCCCCCACCTCCGCAAAAGACCGCGGAGGCGGAGCCAGAACTGACATAAGACAGAGAAGCTGCGGGGCCGGGAGTGGGACAAAACTAGAAACAGGAAACTTGAAAAAGGTTCCAAAACTAATTCCCGTTCTGATCCTGCACCTACCAAAGGAAACCAAAAACAAAGACAACTAAAGACGCAGAGTCGTGGCCGAAATGGAACCCAAAAGAGAAACCAAAGGCCAAAATCTAGATTCTGATTCCATTTCGGTTCCACCCCCGCCAGACAAAGAAAAACACAAGGCAAGGAAGAAAAGAAAGATCAGGCCATTCAAGACATGAACACTTAGCATGCTGAGCTCAACCCTAATGAAATCCCATTTACCCCACGTGCCAAAAAGATAGAAAAATCCCAAGCTAAAGATTTGTCAGGGAAATCAAATTCAAACAACTAGAAAATGAGAGACAACCAAAATAGGCACTAACATATAGGGTAGAGGGTATAGGGGTTGAGGGATTAGGGTTTAAGGGTTGAGGTATTAAGGGTCAAGAGGGTTGAGGGATTAGGGTATAGAATTTACTAAGTGGGTTTAAGGGTTTAAGGGTTTAATGGTTGAGGGTAGAGGGTAGAGGGTAGAGGGTTTAAGGGTTTAGGGTTTAGGGTTAGTGTTTAGCAGGGTTTATAGGGTAGAGGGTTTACATTGGTTGAGGCTTTAAGGTTGAGGATATGAATGGTCAGAGGGTATATGGACAGGGGATTTAGAGTTGAGGGAGTACTCATCTAATATAGAATTGGGGGTATAGGGGTTGAGGGTTAGGGTTTAATGGTTGCAGAGGAAGGGAGTTAAGGGTCAAGATGGTTGAGGGATTAGGGTTGAGAGTTTACTAAGTGGGTTTTGGGGTTGAGGGGGATTAGAGGTTGAGGGTTGAGGTGGAGAGGGATTGGTGTGTATCTGATTTAGGGGATTAGGTTGAGGTCCAATATAATTAAAGGGAGGTTGGGATTGGTGGGTTTTAAGGGTTGTGGTTGAGGGATTAGGAGTAGAGAGGGGGTTTACTAGAGGTGGGTTTAAGGAGTTTAGGGTTTAACAGAATTAGATGAGTGTAGATGGTTTAAGGGTTTAGGAGTTTAAGGTTGAGGGTTGGGGTTTTGGGTTAGGGTTGAGGGAACATGGGTTTTGGGGACTATGGTTGAGGATTAATAAATAGAGTATTAGGAGGTATGGGGTTGAGGGATTAGGGTTTAAGGGTTGAGGGTTGAGGGATTAGGGTTTAAGGGTTGAGGGTTAAGGGATTAAGGGTCAAGAGGGTTGAGGGATTAGGGTAGAGAGTTTAATAAGTGGGTTTAAGGGTTTAAGGGTTGAAGGATTAGGGTTGAGGGTAGAGGGTATTGAGTTGAGTGTAGATAGTAGATGGTTTAAGGGTTTAGGGTTTAAGGATTGAGGGTTTGAGGGTATTAGGGTTTAAGGGTTGAGGGTTGAGGGATTAGGGTTGAGGGCATAGGGTATGGGGTTGAGGACCTATAGGGTTGATGGTTTAGTGTATTGGGATATTGGTAGAGGGTATAGGGTTTAAGTGTTTAGGGTGTAAGGGTTTATGGTTGATGGTTTAGGGTTGAGGCTAGAGAGTTTAGGGTTTAGGGTTTAGGGTTGAGTGTTTAAGGGTTTAAGGGTTGAGGGAGTAAGGTTGAGGGATTAGGGTAGAGAGGGAGGGATAGATGGATAAAGAGATGGAGGGAAAACTGAGATAGAGAGGAGAGAAGAGGATGGAGGGACAAAGATATATGAGGGTTGAGGATCCAATGTATAGGGTAGAGGGTTGAAGACCTGTAGGGTTGAAGGTTTAGGGTATTGGGTTGAAAGTATAGGGTTGAAGGATTAAGGTTGAGGGTACATATGGTTGAAGGATTGGGGTTGAGAGTCCTATGTATAGGGTGAGTGAGTGAGAGAGATAATTGAGGGTATAGGGTTAAGGACCTATAGGGTTGATGGTTTAGGGTATTGGGTTGAGGATAGAGGGTAGAAATTTTAAGACTTTAGGGTGTAAGGGTTTGGGGTTGAGGGTAGAGGGTTTAGGGTTTAGGGTAATGGTTTGAGGGTATGTGGTTGAAGGTTTAGGGTTGAGGGTCCAATGTATAGGGTAGAGGGTATAGGGGTTGAGGGTTGAGGGATTAAGGGTTGGTTTGAGAATTGAGGGTAGAGGGTTTAAGGGTTTAGGGTTGAAGAGTTGAGGGTTGAGGGTTGAGGTATAGGGTTGAGGGTGAAATTGGAAATATGACTTGACCTATTTGAGAAAATGGGTCCAAGAAATGTGGTCTAGTCCAAGAAATGTGGTCGGGAGACCACATTCCTTGGACCCATTTTCTCAAACAGGCCAAGTTAGGTTGTCAATTTCACCCACTAGCTTGCCAATTCGGTGAAATTAGTACTATAGTGGCCTATTTGAAAAAATGGGTCCAAGAAATGGGGTCTCCTAGTGATTCACATCACCGGGAGACCCCATTTCTTGGACCCATTTTTTCAAATAGGCCAAGTTAGGATGCCAATTTCACCCACTAGCTTGCCAATTCGGTGAAATCGGCAATATAGTGGCCTATTTGAAAAATGGGTCTAATAAATAGGGAATCACTAGGAGACCCCATTTCTTGGATCCATTTTTTCAAACAGGCCATGTTAGGATGCCAATTTCACACACTAGCTTGCCAATTCAGGGGAATTGGCAATGTAGTGGCCTGTTTGAAAAAATGGGTTCAAGAAATATGGTTTCTCGGTGATTTACATCACCAGGAGATCCCATTTATTAGACCCATTTTTTCAAACAAGCCAAGTTAGGATACCAATTTCACCCACTAGCTTTCCAATTCGGTGAAATTGGTAATGTAGTGGCCTATTTGAAAAACTGGGTCCAAGAAATGGGGTTTCCTAGTTATGTAATTGGACCCATTTTTTCAAACAAGCCAAGTAAGGTTTCCAATTTCAGCCACTAGCTTTCCAATTCAGTGAAATGAATCACCAGGATACCCCATTTCTTGGACCCATTTTTTAAAACAGGCCACTACATTGCCAATTTCAATGAATTGGCAAGCTAGTGGGTGAAATCGGCAACCTAGTGGGCACACTAGCTTGCCAATTCAGTGAAATTGGAAACCTAACTTGAGAGGGATAGGAATGAGTGAGTGAGAGAGAGAGAGACTTGAGAGAGGGAGAGGGGTTAAGGGTTAAGGGTTAAGGGTAGAGGGGAGAGAGATAGGAGTGAGTGAGAGAGAGACTTGAGAGAGGGAGAGGGGGTAGGAGGGAGAATGGAGGAGAGATAGAGGGAGGGTGGAGAGATAGAGGGTGGATGATATAAGAGGGTAGGGAGAGATAGAAGGAATGGAGGGGTAGAGGGAAGAGATAGGAAGGGAAGGTAGTGGAGAGATAGAGGAGGAGAGAGAAGGAGGAATGGAGAGGGGGAGAGGGGTGGAGAGATAGATGGACAGGGTATATGGAAGGAGGGGTGGATAAGAAGGAGGGTGGAGGGGAGAGATAGAAGAAGGGAGTGAGAGAGATAGCTGGAGAGGAGGGAGAGGGTAGGAGGAGTGGGAGAGAGATAGAGGGTATAAGGGTTAAGGGTAGAGGGTAGAGGGGATAGAGGAAAAAAGAATGAGTGAGTGTGAGAGAGAGAGAGAGTTGAGAGAAGGAGAGGGGGGAGGAGGGAGAGACGTGAGAGAGAGAGATAGAGAGAGAGAGAGAGGGGGGGGGAAAGAGAGAGGGTATAGGATAGAGGGGAGAGGGATAGAATTAGGGTATAAGGGGAGAGGGGAGAGAGATAGAATTAGGGTATAGAGGGTATAGACAAAGAGATAAAATGAATCAATAAAAAACCAACTTTCTCATAATGTGAGGGCATTTTGAAAAAAGTACAGATATGACCATTTTCAGCAAGAAATAACGTGCTCGCATTATAACGCGGGTGTGTTTTGGTTTGATCTAAAAATGGTAAAAAACTCAATATACTTGTGATCTCAAGGCCCACATTTTGCATATTCTCCTACTTCTGCACGTGCTCTGACAAAAAGTAGCTTTTTGATGATGTTGTGAAGTGTGCATGCATGTTTTTCACATTCCACCACCTTTTTCATGATCTTTCCACCACCTTTACATGAAATAGAATATTTTTCACATTGAAAGGCATATAATATCAATTCAAGTCTGAATTCCATTCAAAAGTGATATACAATTGAAGTTTGGAGGGGAACAAGCTTTTGAAAAAGTCAAATTTTTGAGGAGTTTGAAGAAAGAAGAAGCAAAGGCTACATAATTGGATAGAACTCCTCCATTTGAAACTCTGGTTTTTTAGGTATGTGAAGTCTTTACACATTTTCTTTCATTCTATTACGGCTTGCTTTCATTTTTGTAATTTTTCATATTCCATGTTGATCATTTTTTTTTTGTCATTATAACGTTAGGTTGTCAATGCACATTTTAAATTACACAATTCTATACACTTTCCAATTACATTTTTAAACCACATCTCTTTGAGGCATTTTGTTATTTAACAATTGACTTACCTTGTGTATGCTTCCACATTGTGTATACACCTATATATGACATAAGTTTTTAAGGATGTAAAATAAAATGCCATTTCTCAATCCTTTATTATGGATGTGCATACTACTCTCCAAAGCTTTCATTTAGGTATTTTGTCAAACAGTTATTCCAAGCAGCTGATTGCTTTGTCTATGCTACCAAATTTTCCATACATGTCTCTAAAAAATTGGAATATACTCCTCCCACATTGATAGATCTTTGAAACTATTTTGGTTTTCATCTATATTTATAAATTTACCTCATCACTTATGTTGTGATATATTTTAAATTTTTCCTTGATTAGTCTACCTACAAGGGATTCTAACCCTTCTCTCCATTGTTTCAAGACTCTATTCAATGCTAAGTTAGCAACATGGGGAAATGTGCAGCCTATCTTGCAATCATGGATAAAAATGGAAGCATGGACAAAGCATTCGAATTGTTTGACAATAATTTTTTTGTATAAATGAAAAATGTGGTATCATTGACAAGCTAGTGAGCTTGGCAAGATAGTGAGCTCACTCACTAGCCTACCAATGCAGTAGGGTTGAGAAGGTAGGGGCAGCGTATGCCTCATAGAATTGGGGACTCATGGTAGTCCCCAATTCAATGAGGTATATGTTGTCCCTACCTTCTCAACCCTACCACATTGGTAGGCGAGTGAGTGAGCTAGCTTGCCAATGCAATATGGTTGAGAAGGTAGGGGAAGCGTATGTCATGAGACCCCATTTCTATGAGGCATACGCGAGCTCACTCACTAGCCTGCCAATGCAGTAGGGTTGAGAAGGTAGGGGCAGCGTATGCCTCATAGAATTGGGGACTCAAGGTAGTCCCCAATTCAACGAGGTATATGTTGTCCCTACCTTCTCAACCCTACCACATTGGTAGGTGAGTGAGTGAGCTAGCTTGCCAATGCAATATGGTTGAGAATGTAGGGGAAGCGTATGTCATGAGACCCCATTTCTATGAGGCATACACTGCCCCTACCTTCTCAACCCTACCACATTGGCGAGATCACTAGCTTGCCAATGCGGTAGGGTTGAGATGGTAGGGGCAGCATACGCCTCATAGAAATGGGGTCTCACTGTGACCATGAGACCCCATTTCTATGAGGCATACACCGCCCCTACCTTCTCAACCCTACCGCATTGGAAGACTAGTGAGTGAGCTAGCTTGCCAATGCTCCATTAGCTTTCCAATGCAGTATGGTTGAGAAGGTAGGGGAAGTGTATGCCTCATATAAATGGGGTCTCACGGTGATATATGGGGGCACCGTAGTTGGAGACACACCCTCTACCACAAGTGAATACAAAGGGACACCATTAAGTAAAAGTGAATATGGAAGGACACCATCTATCGCAAGTGAATATGGAGGGACACCATCTATCACAAGTAAATATGGTTGGAAAACATCCAACGCATCTCAAGTTGAGAGTACATCATCACTTGGATTTGATGAAGAAGGTATTCCATCATCCCCATGTGAACCTCAAGGTATGTCTACTCCACCCTCGATCGAAGGTACAAAATCTAGCCCACCTCAATTAAATATTGATGAAATTTCTAATGTTGAGATGTATGTACCTAGGAGAACACCACCTAGAAATTTGTGTAGAAAGCCAAAGTATTTGATTAATATTGATGCGGATATTTTGCAGCACATGGAAGGTAAGATTCCAACACGCACTTGTAGAAGATATGCTGATAACATTTGGAAATTGTACTTTGAAAGGCTAAATGAGACCGCAAGATGTCAACTATTTGTTGAAATGATGCGGGGTATAAAGTATAGAAACATCATGAAGAATCTTGGGTTGAGAAAATCAAATGTATCGAGTGAAAACACTATTGTGAAGAATCTAATGGATGCTTATGAGAGTGTGGGTAAGACCTCATGCTCAAAGGATAGTAATGCCACCCGATGTGTCATTACATCGACTTTGGTAAGTAGTCAAACAAAGAGAGCTTGTCTCATTAGAAAGATGAGTGAACAAATGGGAATTAGTAGAAAAACTTTATCAAGAGCCATTCAAAGATGGAAAAGAATTGAGGGCACCAATTCAAATGAATTATAGGCATTCTTGGGGAGACTGTCACAAGAAGATAAAAAAAATTGTTGAATCATTGAGAACACTAATTGAAGAGTATTGGAAGAATAACACAAGGCCATCTTTGAATCAGAGGGATGTGCTAAGAAGGAGAATCGGTAGTTAGAACCGTGAGCCACATCCAAAGCATTTTTTGGATACGACTCAAACCTAATTTTTTCATAAATTTCAATAGGATTATCCTCAAATTAGTATTTTTCAAAGATATTTTAAAATTCTTAAACCTTTTTATGTCAAGATAAATCACACATGCACTACTTGTTGTTGTACACTAGATATTGAATTCTCTAACCATTATGATGTTTATCATTCTATATGTTTAGATTTTCATACTAACAATGTTTTGTAGGATTGTGGCATAGAATCCCCACCAACATATTCAAGAGAATTCTTATCAAAACAATTATGTGAAATAGAGGATGGCCAAATATTCTACATGAGAGCATGCTTGGATGGTTCATGCATGTATTGTGATGTCTTGCAGCGTATGCCAGTATGTCAACATATGGAAAGCACAGATGAGGTGGGACAAAAACTAGTAGAGTTTGGGAAGTATAAACTAGTGGAATATGTTACAAAAGATGGGACTCAAGCAAAAAGGTGTAATTTGGTTATTCAGAAGATTCCAGTGTATTAGTTTATGTCCATTTTTCATGACAATATAGTGTATGAGTATGCAAGGCATACCCATAGAGCTTGATGGTTGGAAACACAATTCAAGCTATGCAAGGAAACCTTTCCAGTTGAAAACATAGTATCAATGGTTGAATTTGTAGAGAACTACACTCTACAGCCACAACATGAGGTGCAGTCATAGTATTACAACTCCACACAAGTTTCGATATTTGTGCACATAGCATTCATTCATGCAACTGATAGTATAGAGGACCAAAGGAAGGTATTGAGGGAGTATCACTTTTATATTAGTGATGATCACATCAATTCTCCAGAGTTAGTGCAAGGTTGCTTCCAGATGTTCTACATTGATTTGGCTCAGAGGGGCATAGCATACGATTGGCATATAATATGGTCAGTTAACTATGTAGCACAGTTGAAGAACTCATGCATGTCATTAAAGGTGTTGTGCATATGTTGAACTTTTATGAGGCCGGGCATGGAGGGGGAGAATGATGGTGCAGGAGCATGCATGAAAAGAGCATTAGCATGAGAAAAGTTAAAGTATAAAGATAGTGCAAAGTTGACAAATTTAAAATCAATTATCAAGTGGTGTAATGCTTTGATGGGTCTAGGTAATGAAGGTACATCTTCAGTTCATAGATTTTTTTGGTTGATGGATGATACTAACATTGCACCATATGAGGATTGTTGTACACTAATAGGATCAAGTGAGCTACACTCTTTCCTTAGCTCAGATGCAAGTTCATGGCATATCAATACACAAAATATAGCATGCTTTTGTTCTTCATGTGCAATGCAGGCCTAGAATGATTGTGAGTCAGGGGAGTGGTTGACAAATTGTTGACAAGTTATCTTAGCCCAAATCACACATATCGCCCTCCAATGGAATTGGAACTAACACAAATGGAATCATCAGTCGACTTTGACCACGTATCAGATCTAGTTTAACTAGGTAATATATCTACTTGCTTAGTTTTTTAAATTCCTAATGTTATCTTACTTTGAAGTGTATTCATAATGTTGACTAATTTCAAGAGATTTGTTGCACATATCAATGTAGGGCATGTTTATGCATTTATTGCAGATGAAGACAATGAAGAGGGAAAAAATTATTACTTGTGTCATTATGTTGAGGCCAAAAAGAAATTGGAGGCCCCAATTATAGATGGAGAAAACAATGAATACCCTACAGGCTCAGTTGTTGTTACTCGTGTTGGCACTCGAATCTGCTATCAACTTGAATCCTAAAGGGATGCCAAGCCTAATGGTTAGATTCAGGGAGATATTTGGCCAACGAATGAGAGAGTGAATAAACTACCCCTTTCTCCCCTACACTTCAGGCTCTGTTAAACCTAGGAGGGTGATCCCAACAATGTGCTTTAAGATACTTGGGTGCCAAAGTATCAAATACAGTGTGAACAAATAAATCTCCTTTATATTTTTAACATACACAATACATTGAAGGTATGACTGAGCTTCATTTCAGTGCATGCATTAAACATGAGAGCTATGATTCTTTGAATTCCACGCACACCCACAACAAGACTGATAAGTAAATTTGATTTAAAATATGATTAGTTGCTATATTAACTAACAAATGTAACATGAATAACACACTTGGATCAATGCCTCATTCTTGGTATGGAGTCAACTTAAAAACCCACATAATTTGATAACAATTTTCACACCTAACATTATATGAAGCTTTGAAATGTTGCATTACACTATTTCAGCATTGTGTCTTAACCTTTACTTCTTACTAGCATCCTATCACTTAGCTTAATATAGATTTACAGCCATATTCAAGCATCTACATTAAATCTTTGAATTAATAAACAAGAATAGAACCACACATCCATCTGAAATTGATAGACAAATAAGACAACCTTAATTTTTTTATTCATAATCTATAAGACCAGTACATAGGAGAGAAAAATAGTATCAAACTTGAAACATTCAACATTATTTTTCCAATATTGTAATCAAAATTACATAGATATTAACAGATTCAGACCCTAAAACTTGACTCTAAAATGCTCTATATTCTCATCAAAATGTTCTCTATGATTAATTACAAAGCAACTCTCTTCAGAAATGGAATAGGAAACAACACTTAAGGGAAAATGAAAACCCTAAGTGGTGATCTCCCAAAGACATCTACCACACTCAGCATCATAGATCAATAACCATCCACCACTTGAAGAATAGCCTCATCCAGCAATTTTTTTTATTGCTCCTCACTCCACTGCCCTGTAACAGAAAAATATTCCCCACGGGAAGACTTCATCCTTCATCATTATGCCTTGTAGCTTTAAAAAATTTTTTTGTGAAATATATAAAAATTCCCTTGTGAAAATATTTCACTTTCCATTCACCACTTTGTTGTAAAAATCCCTTTCACCTATGTAATTACCTTTTACCTTTAACTGCAACTTCAAGCTTCTATTTTACTTGGGAAGATATTTAAAATATTTTATCAGGCAATAAAATATTTCTCGTGCACCTTCTATTGAAAATATCTTTTTTTTACTATGAAAATCCTTTTCATTTATCCTCATTCTACTGTAGAAAATTCCACTCATTCGCAACTAAAAATTCTTTTACCGTAAAGGCCTTTTACTCATGCATTTTCCATTTATTTTCCCAGTGAATATCAGACATGTATCGCTGATAAAATGTGAAAATGGAGACAAAACAACAATGGGTGAAATAAAACACATTTTACATTTTTATGTTTTAATACCTAGCAGCCAAAGTTCTTTGTTTTATTTGCAAATGTTTTGATTTATTTATTGAGCCATGAATAATCTTTATTCCCATGAAATCTCCCATAATTATTCATCATCCAAAAGAACTCATGAAAAAATGCCAAGATTAATCCTCAGGCCCACCATCATTGCACATTGTAGATGCATATGGAAAAGTTAACATCAATTAGCAATGCACAATAAAGATAATGCAACCATCACACATCTCTGATGGAGGACAAAAAAAATATGAAATCAGCGATGGGAAATGAAACCTCACTCCATCATTGATTGAAAGTGGAAATGTTGGCATCCATTAGCGATGGGAAATGAACACAACAACCATTACTCATTGCTAATTTTTTTTTCATTCTGGGCTCAAAACCGTGACATGCGAAGCCTGCTGAAGAACTTTGAAAAAATATTAAAAACTTGTCCCCTTCCTCAAAGCTTTAATTCAATCCACCCAAATGAAGACTCATCGCTGGAAAATCTCTAATTTGTTTCTTCATTTGCACTTCAAATTGGTAATGAGTTTTTTTGTACAATAGTGAAAGTCATGAAAGTCATATTTCAGCCAAGTAGAAGCAAGAATTAAACTTGCTTTGATGAAAAAAAATTGAAGTTGTGCTTTATAAATTCCATAAATGCATTTTTCATATTTACATAATGTTTAAAATATTCAAAAATATTTTAACTTTAGAAAAACTGCAAATTTCAATGCCTGTAGGCCAAACGGAGAAATTTCACTACACACAAACGGTGACCCCTAGAGCCAAGATTTTTGCATGTAGCCATAATCAATTATTTAGAGAAAATTGACTTCCTCAAACTTTTCCCAGCCATGAAGAATCAAGTACCTCCTTTGTAAACTAGCCCCCAGGACATGTTTGCCACACAAGAGATGCATTAAAATAATGCATCATATGACATCTATTTTTGATGAAAATGGAGCTTTAGACATTTCAAACCAAAACAAAAAATGGGTTGTCCTTAGAATTTGAAAATTTGGAACTTTTCGGGACACCATTTTTTGCCATGTTGCAGTCAGAAAATGATTAATTAACCCATCAAAACAAATATTGGGGACTCAAAATTGAGCAAACATGTTACCATTTGAACCATTGAAACATTTTGAACATATTAATATTTGAGGTGCAAAATATTAAATTCCAAACTAGCTTACTTAGACATTTCTGCAATTTCACCCATCAGAAATCAACTCGAGCACACAAAGTCACCTTAAAAAATTATCAAAGCAACTCCTAGGGAACTGCCATTAGACACACTAGGTCATTCAGGTACACTGAATATTTTTTCAAGATGGCTTCCCTTCAATCCATATTTACCATCAGATATTAAGGGTCAAACTTGACCATTGAAACATTTTGTACATGTTGATGCAAAAAACTGAACAAACTACATTTTCTTTTGACCTGGTAAAAATATCAAACTTGATCCCGAGACTCTGAAAATGGACTAGGGAGCATATTAATGTAGAGAGAATGGAGAGAAACAATCCGTTCATCATGAAAATAATCCAATTGCAAAATATAAGCTCAAACAAGAGGCCACTTCATAGAACTAAGAGTTCACAGACAGAAGAAAAGTGTCAAAACCCTCCAGCTTCACTTTTCAAAACACTATCAAAACTCATTAAAGGGGGTTGAAAACTGACATACATGTTCACATATGTCACATGAGTATGCTTACCAAAGTATTTGATATGAAAATAAATTGGCTCTGAATTATGACCCTCCAAAGTAGGTCACTTGGGAAGATTTTTCAGGTGCATTTCTGAGTGTGCAAATCAACTTTTTTCAAGATGGGCACTTAAAATTTTGCAAATTTTGAAGTTTTCATTAGTGGCTCTTTTTGGGGATGCATGCCTCTTCTAGGAATGGTGAGATTCCAAATCTATGGGAGAGTAGACCAAGTGCCAGAACATCAGGTAACATAGTCTTAATCAATTTTTCAAACCATATTTGATGGCCCTAGACCACCAAATGAAAATAAGAGCCAATTTTTTCCTCTATCAAACACCAATCTATTGAAGGAACTGATTTCTCTCAACCCACATTTACTTCTGCCATACCACTGCAACAAATTTGATTTCATTCCTGCCCAAGCAAGTGTTAGGCCTCTTCTAAACAAGTGAGAATCTGCCTGATTATAAACACTGCCACTAAAATCTCTCACAACTTTTCTCAGCATAGCATTGCCAATGTAATCTCTAAAATTTTGCATCATATAGTCAGGAATAAACTAAAAAATTTCATCATCACATGACACAAATGTGTTATGTTCATCATATGAAACATGTTCATATTGAAGATAACATTTATTGTTATTCATCTCATTATCATGCTCCATAATAATACCTTCCAGCTAAACTAGAAATTGAAAGTGTTCATACTCCTCCAAGTAGCTAGCTTCATGATATTCAACCTTACCTGCAACATCTATTTCAAATGTAAAACAGTCATAGGAAATTCCCTCGAGAAGTTCATCAATGTGTTCCTTTTCTTGCTCAAGACCACATTCTAACCATGTGCCAAATGCATCATCAGAGTTCTCAACAAAGAGTGCATTATCTCTACACCAATAAGGATCATCATTTATCATCTCTAGTGAAGATGGAGGATCATCAAATAAGGGGTTTTCCTTTACATTCATTGTTTTCATGAAAGCCTTAACCTCATTATCCTGCAAGCCTAACTCTTCCATATCACCATTATATTCAAAATCATTACAATCACTAGAAGAGCATACAAATAGACTTTCAACTTCACTCTCATTATCAGTAGTTAACATCTCTGACTAATATACTGAAAATTCTTCACAAGAGGAAAGTTGTTCCTCCTCAAGCAAACATGTGTTCTCATCATTATCAACACATTTCTCATTTGTAGCAAAAGATTCCATCTCTACTTAATGATGATAATCACAATCAATAGAGAATTTACCATACTAAATTACATCATCATTACTACAGCAAGAGGACTCATCATCATTGAAACTATGTTAAAAATTTTCAGACTGAGTGCTTAGTCTTATGTCTTCCATAGGACTACAGGTGTTGGAATCTTCAAAAGAATTCAAACCACACATTTTATTTTCTTCACTAATGTAGTCATTTTCAACCATTGCTCTACTTTCTTCTTCTTCATATGATATCTCATTTCTGAACTCATATGGAGTAGCAAAATCATTATCATCATAGGTTGAAAACATGATATCCTTTTGATGATCATCTCTAATCTTTTCAAAAAGAGAAAAGTATTCACATACTTGGTCAAGCTTGGCAGGTTTCAACTCCTTCAGTAGAGCACTCAAACTTGGTTCATAAGATTCATAAAATAAATCAATGCACACTGAATTTTCAGGTCTGTGACACTCAGGAATTGCAGCTAGAGTATCCATAAATCTTGCATAGAGATCATATGTTGATTCTCCTACATGTCTCCTTATGCAAAAGCGGGCTTGAATGGAGACCATAGGATCACAAATGCATGTCATTTTTTGATAATGTGTTTGGGGATCTATGTGATCATCATTATGGAATGATGTGCAAGCTGAAATAATAGGAGTGTAAGTGTTCTGACATTGATTTTCAATTTTTGACTTACACCTTTCATCAATATCTAGAGTCTCAAGGAAAAAAAGGCTTGTATTCAAATGACCTTTGTGCATTCCATATTTTCAATTGTTTTCAATGTTCATGGCTATCTCATAGGCCTAATGCAAGGTTTAAGGATCCTTATCTCTTAGCAAATAACTCATCTTATTATCAAAAGCTCCCAAATAAACAACCATACACACTGCATCACTTAGTCCCAAAATCTTAGGAATATCCCTCAATGTTTTAACAAATCTTCGGTTAAAAGCTGGAACCAGCTCATCCTCTTCTTTCTCAATGCTCATAAATTTATTGAGCACAAAACTATCATTGATTTTTTCACCAAAATGCTCCATGAACACTGCTTTGAACTCATCCCAAGAACAAACAAATCATGTTGGTAAATCATAGAACAAATCTCTTGTATCTCCTTTCAAAGACTAAAGAAACAACCCCATGATCACATCCTCATGATCTATCTCATATTCATTCATTATATTGTTGAATTCTTGTAGATGATTTCTTGTTGATTCATTCTTTGTGCCACTAAATTTTGGTAACTTATGTCTTCAATGTCAGATGGAATAACATTTGGGTAACCATTAATACCACTGAAATTAATTGGCCTATATCTTTCACTGCTGAAATTTATCTTATTACATGAAAAGCATTGAGCACTATGCGTTGTTACATTTGAGTCCACATAGGAACGCTTAGGTTGATGATACATTTTCTCATAGCTATACAAGCCTTTTCAAACTAACTTTGCACTTACACAGGGAAACTCAAACTCGTTTTACAACATGATCTTAAGCTTTTACAATACAAATTTCTATATCAACTTGCTTAAGATCTTATAAATGAGTTTCTTCAAAAACATAGCATACATCACTCATAATAGATACTACAACCTAGCAATATAGAAGTATGCAAGCCTATCACTACTATTTCCCTTTCTTAGTGCTTAATTTCACTAAATAGGGAATCAAATTTTTACAAGACTTACAACTATGGTTTTCATATATAGATTTATCTTTCTTGAAAATGAAAAACTAAAGAATACCTAGATATGTGCAGCTACTGCAAATTCTTCGTCCTGAATGGAAATATTTATGATCTGAAACATTCTTCACATCTTCATCAGGTTCTTTTGATAGAGTCGCCACCTCTCTTCACAAAGGATTGAACTTTAAGCAATATGAAACTCCTTTAAAGATGAATGCCCTTTTGGGTCTTCTCCCACAATAGAGTCACATAAATTCATTTAAAGTTGTTGCAACACAATCACTTCTAGGTATGAAAACTTCTCAATATCTAAACTAGATGTTTAGATTTGCCAAATTCTTGACTCTCTCCAAATGGATAATTCGAGAGCCTTCCCTAGTGAAGTCACCAATCTGTTGCTACTCAAATCTTCTATCAACTTGAATCCTAAAGGGCTGCTAGGCCTAATGGTCAAATTCAAGGAGAGATTTGGCCAACAAATAGGAGAGTGAATAAAATACCTCTATCTCCCTTGCACTTCAATCTTTGTTAAACTTAGGAGGGTGATCCGAACAATGCGCTTTCAGATACTTGTATGTCAAAGTATCAAACACATAGTGAACAGATAAATCTCCTTTATATGCTTAACAAACATAATACCCTGAACGTATGGCTGACCTTCATTGTAGTGTACACATTAAACATGAGAGCAATGATTCTTTGAATTCCACACACACCCACAACAAGACTAATAAGTAAATTTGATTTAAAAGATTATTAGTTGTTGAATTAAACAACAAATGTAACATGAATAACACACTTAGATCAATGCATCATCCTTAGAATAGACTCAACTTAAACACCAACATAATATGATAACAATTTTCACACTTGACATTATATGAAGCTCTGAAATGCTCCATTACACTATTTTAGCATTGTGTCTTAACCTTTACTTCTTACTAGCATCCTAGCACTCAGCTTAATACAAATTTAGGGTATGTGCATAATCATCATGGAAAAAATAGGTCCTTCAGTGGCGATGAAAATTTAGAAAAATCAGAGTTAGACAACTTGACATAAAATTTTGAATAATTTATCTATATTATTTTAAAAATATGTAAGAATAGAATTTGTAGCAAATTGAATGTAGTTTCTAAACTGCTAGGTTTATTTAAAAAAAAATTCTATTTGGTGAAAATTTAAAATTTCAATGCAGTAGTACTTAAATTTAGGGAAAAAATAAGAAGTAGGTGTATGTCTGACCACCCTAACCATAATAAAATGATAATATTTTTTTATAAGATTTTAGATATAAGTAGATGACTCATGTCTTGATGTGATGCATTTTTTTTGTAATTTTTTTCCTAGTAAATAATTAATTATGAATTTTTATTACAAATTTTAAAAAATATAAAAACTCGTATGTTTGGCTACCTTAACTTGGTCAAAAATCCATGAAATTCATTTTTTTTAATCCTATAGTATTTGAAGCATAGAATGTGATGCACGTTTTGGATTCAAAAAATGTGACACCGTTTAAAAGCTATTGATGTTTTTCAATCAGGAATTTATTCCCAATTCAAATAGAAAATGAATAATAATTATTTATTAAATTGAAAGTAAAGAATAATTTATATTGGTGGAAAGCTGAGAATCTCCTTTAAAAACATTTTTCGTTTCATCAATTTTGGGTTAAAAAAATCATCAGCCACATACCCTACACATACCCATCATATCGCCACTGTTTGGCCCATCATGATCCTACACATACCCTTTACAACCATATTCAAACACCTACATTAATTCTTTGAATTAATAAACAAGAATAGAACCACACATCCATCTAAAATTGATAGAGACAAATAAGACAACCTTGATTGTATTATTCATAATCTGTAAAACTAGTACATAGGAGAGTAAAAAAATATCAAACTTAACATTCAACATTATTTTTCCAGTATTGTAATCAAAATTACATAGATATTAGCAGACTCAGACCCTAAAAATTGACTCTAAAATTCTTTGTATTCTCATCAAAATGTTCTCTATGATTAATTACAAAGAAACTCTCTTCATAAATGGAGCAGGAAACAACACTTAAGGGAAAATGAAATCCCTAAGTGGTGATCTCCCAAAGACATATGTCACACTCAGCACCATAGATCAATAACCATCCACCACTTGAAGAATAGCCTCATCCAACAATTTGTTTTATTGCTCCTCAATCCACTACCCTACAACAGAAAAATATTCCCCATGGGAAGACTTCATCCTTCATCATTATGCCCTATAGCTTTAAAAAAATAATTGTGAAAGATATGAAAATTCCTTCGTGAAAATATTTCACTTTCCATTCACCACTTTGTTGTAAAAATCCCTTTCACCTATGTAATTACCTTTTACCTTTAACTGCAACTTCAAGCTTTTTCTTTTACTTGGGAAGATATTTAAAATATTTTATGGGGCAATAAAATATTTCCCGTGCACCTTTTGTTGAAAATATCTTGTTTTTACTATGAAAATCCTTTTCATTTATCCTCATTTTACTATAGAAAATTCCACTCATTCGTAGCTGAAAATTCTCTTACCGTGAAGGCCTTTTACTCATGCATTTTCCATTTATTTTCTCAGTGAATATCACACATTGCTGATAAAATGTAAAAATGGAGACAAAACATCGATGGGTGAAATAACACATTTTAGATTTTTATGTTTTAATACCTAGCAGCCAAAGTTCTTTGTTTTATTTGCAAAGGTTTTGATTTATTTATCGAGCCATGAATAATCTTTATTCCTATGCAATCTCCCATAATTCTTTGTCATCCAAAAGAACTCATGAAAAAATGCCAAGATTAATCCTCAGGCCCACTACCACCTTACAAAAACTTTACCCAGCTACCATCATCGCACATCGCGGATGCATATGGAAAAGTTAACATCAATCAGCATTGCACATAAAGACAGTGAAGCCATCACACATCTCTGATGGAGGACATAAAATAATATGAAATCAGTGATGGGCGATGAAACTTCCCTCCATCACTGATTGAAAGTGGAAATGGTGGCATCCATTAGCGATAGGCGATGAACACAATAGCCATCACTCATCGCTATTTTTTTTCATTATAGGCTCAAAACCATGACACATAATGCCTCCTGGAGAACTTTACAAAAACATTAAAAACTTGTTCTCTACCTCAAAGCTTTAATTCAGTCCACCCAAATGAAGACACATTGTTGGAAAACATTTCATCTCTGATTTTTTTCTTCATTTGCACTTCAAACTGACAATTAGCAATGAGTTTTGTCATGCAATAATGAAAGTCGTGAAAGTCATATTTTAGCCAATTAGAAGCAAGAATTAAACTGGCTTTGATCAAAAACATTTGAATTTGTGCTTTATAATTTCCTTAAATGCATTTTTCATATTTGCATAATGTTTAAAATATTCAAAAATATTTTAAACATAAGTATTTGTAACTTTAGAAAAAATACCATTTTCAATTATGCATGTAAGCCAAATAGAGAAATTTCACTGCGTACAAACGGTAATCCCTACAGCTGATATTTTTTGTGTGTGGCCATAATAAATTATTTAGAGAAAACCCATTTCCTCAAACTTCACCCAACTATGAAGAATTAGGTACCTCCTTTGTAAACTAGCCCCTGCTACATGTTCGTCACACAAGAAATGCATTAAAATAACGCATCATATGACCATTTTTGACAAAAATGGAGATGTATATGTGTCAAACCAAAAAAAGAAATGGGTTGTCCTTAGAATTTGAAAATTTGGAACTTTTCAGGACACCATTTTTAGCCATGTTGCAGTTAGAAAAGGATTAATTAACCCATCAAAACTCATCCTGGGGACTCGAAACTAAGCAGACATGTTACATTTGAACCAAAAATATAGGGAAACAAATGACATGGAAAAATTCTTTCTGAGGTGCAAAATATTAAATTCCAAAATGGATTACTTAGACATTTCTGCAATTTCACCCATCAGAAACCAACTCAAGCACACCAAGTCACCTCCTTGAAAAATTATCAAAGCAACTCCTAGGGAATGGCCACTTGACACACTAGGTCATTTGGGTACACTAAATATGTATGAAAGAGGGATTCCCTTCAATCTATATTTACCATCAGATATTAAGGGTCAAACTTGACCTCCTTGAAACATTTTGAACATGCAGATGCAAAAAACTGAACAAACTGTATTTGCTTTTGACCTGGTAAAAATATCAAACTTGATCCTGAGACTCTAAAAATGGACCAAGGAGCATATGAATGTAGAGAGAATGGAGAGCAAAAATATGTTAATCATGACAATCAACCAGTGGAAAAATATAAGCTCGAATGGGAGGCCACTTCATAGAACTGAGAGTTCACAAACAACAGAAAAGTGTCAAAACCATCCAACTTTGCTTTTCAAAACACTGTCAAAACTCATCACAGGGTGTTGAAAATTGACATACATGTTCACATATGTCACATAAGTATGCTTACCAAATTATATGACATGAAAATCAATTGGCTCTGAATTATGACCCTCCAAATTGGGTCACTTGGCCAGATTTTTCAGGTGCATTTCTGAGTGTGCAAATCAACTTTTTTCAAGATGGGCACTTAAAATTTGGAAAATTTTAAAGGTTCCATCATCTGGAACATGGCTTAGAAGGTACCCACATAAGAGTGTTAAGCATTGGTTTTTTCAGGACTTTGACACGTATCGTAAGATTCTTCATTACTCGAACCTTGTCATGGCATCCAATGTTCATTTGACCAAATATGGGGGTAGACCTTTGAACAAGACCTTGTGGAAGGTCTGTGAGTCTGACCATGAGGCAATACTTGACACAATAAAGAGTAAAGCAGACCCAAATGGTTTGTTGGATTAATTTGTAGTATGCACATTGGTTCTTATTAATTTATACTTGTATGCGCATTAATTTTTTTGATGCCAATGCTATCATCTTCTTTTAATTTCCCTATTTGTAAGTAACCTACTAAAAATTGATTGGTGTCCCCTTGCAGAAAATGTAGATTTATAAGCCATCGAAGAGAATCTCAGCCAAAAAAGCAATGCAACATCCTTATTTTGATGATCTTGAAAAATCTCAATTATGATTTTAAGCCATTACAAAAGTGTGTGCAAAGCTTGGTGAGGGAATTTAAAGTTATTCATTTGAAGTTAACCTTATCATGAGAACCTATGATGTAGACATTATAAGAGCATCTCAAATTTCAAGTTATTCTATTCATGAGAGGTGTTGTGTGCAATATGTATCTTGGAACTCTCAGTGAAGATGTATGACCAAGAGTGACTTAGTTGAGAAAATGGCATGCCTATCCTCAATGTAAGCATCAATATTTATTCCTTTTTGTTTCAGAGTTGGAACCAAATGGTGTGGATTTTTTGTAAGTGTCTTCCATCTATTTTCATTTCCATTTTGGATGCTCTTTCTTTTTCTTCTTTTACTTTGCATATTTGTAAGTAAACTACTAAAAATTGATTGGTCTCTCCTTGTAGAAAATGTTGATTTATGATTCATCCATGAGAATCTCATCCAAAAAATAAATGCAACATCCCTATTTTGATGATCTTGACAAATCTCAATCCTGATTTGAAGCCATTATAAAAGAGCGTGTGAAGCTTAGAGAGGGAATCTCAAGTTACTCATTTGAAGTTAACCTCATCATGAGCACCTATAATGTAGACATTATAAGAGAATCTCGAATGTATGTGTGACATTGTAAAAGATCTATGAGAATGGAGTATGTAAGGCATTATGCCTATGGTGCAGGGCACCTGGGCCTTCATTTTGTAAAAGGGTTTTAATATGTAGTGTCTTTATGTTTAAGGTCATGTTTTTGTTTTTAAATAAGGTTTTTAAGACCATGTTGCAATTTTTTGGGTCAGTTTTGGTTAGGAGTCGTTTTGAGTCAATTTGGTAAAGTTGCAAAAATTGTACATTTGGAGGATTGAATAACAAAGATTCACTGTTTTCTATGTTTTCCTACATTGATTTTGTTTGCTACAACAACTTGTACATTTTGGTACATCCTGGAAGTGCTCATTTGTGCATTGTAAATTGATGGAGGAGTGAACTACCTTTCATTTGCATCTTGTCTCATTTGATTTCATCAAGATTTGAGTGAGTTATAGTGTTTTGATAGCCTACTCTAGATCAATATAAGTAGCATATTGTCTAACTTATTATAAAAACTCCATTTATTAAAAAAATTCAACCTAATGATTATATACCAATATCAATATAGCACACAATCTATCAAAATAAACACTTGTAATGAGATTTACTCAAATATTAAAATTTATTGCTGCCCTCAAACATTTGTAATTCAAGCAACATAATCCCTTAACAGTCCAAATTGCAAAAGGGCAGCAATATTTGATGGCCTTTTACCCAGATACCATGTTGGTTAATGGCATTTTTTCTTAGTCATTGGCATCTTGTAGGGTACCTCTACAATAACCTCTCCCAATTTTTGTTATCTCTGAGTCATTTTTTCATGGTGTCCAATTTTGACTTGATGGAAAAAGTGTCAATTACAAGCAATGTAAAGTTGCAAACATGTGCAACTTTCATTCTGCAACTCGTCTGACCAAACAAACTATTCCAGCACGTCTGAATGGGTAGGTTTACACTAGGAATGGTCCTATTTCACACCTAAACACATGGAATCACTTTGAGCTACATTCAACTAGATCAATCCCTTAAGAGTCTAAAGTGCAAAAAAGAAACAATCTTTGAAGGGCTATTACTCAAAAAATGTGATGCTTAAGAACTCTTTGTCTGAGCCTATGAGATTTTGTTGGGACCCTTTACAATAACCTCTATTGGTTTTTGTTATCTTGGAGTGGTTTTCCCATGGTGTCCATTTTTCACTTGATGGAAAAAGTGTCGAATGCAAGCAGTGCAAAGTTGCAAAGTGGTGCAACTTGTGTTCTGCAACTCGTGTGACCAAATAGACTATTCCAACATGTCCAAATAGGTATTTTTACACTAGGAATAGTCCTCTTTCACACTAAAACATGCATAATTGCTCTGATCTACGTTCAACCAGATCGATCCCTTAAGAGTCCAAAGTGAAAAATGGCTACAAACTTCAAAATTTTGTTATTCGGATACCATGATGCTTAGAAACTTCTCACCTGAGCCTATGAGATCACTTTGGGCCCCTCTACAATAACCTCTCTTATTTTTTTCTATCTCGAAGGCATTTTCCCATGGTGGAAAAATTTAATTTGAGGAAAAAATTATCAAATGCAAGTAGTTGAAAGTTGCAAAGTGGTGCAACTTTCATTCTACAACTCGTATAACCAAACAGACTATTCCAACACATCTTAATAGGTATTTTTATGTTAGGTGTGGTCCTCTTTCACACCCAAACACAGAATCACTATGAACTACATTCAACCGGATCAATCCCTTAAGAGTCCAAAGTGAATTTAATGGCTGCAAACTTCAGCATGTTGTTACTTAGTTAACATAACACTTAGAAACTTCTCATTTAATCTTATAGTATCGAGTTGGGCCCCTCTACAATAACCTCTCTCATTTTTCACTATCTCGGAGGCATTTTCATGTAGTGACAAATTTTCACTTGGGGAAAAAGTTGTCAAATGTAAGTAGTTGAAAGTTGCAAAGTGGTGCAACTTTCATTTTGCAACTCGTGTGACCAAAAAAACTATTCTAATGCATCTAAATATGTATGTTTATGTTAGGCATGGTCCTCTTTCACACTCAAATAGACGAAATCACTTTGAGCTATGTTCAACTAGATCTATCCCTTAAGAGTCCAAAGTGCGAAATGGCTGCAAACTTCAACATGTTGTTACTCAAATATCATGATCCTATGGGATTGTGTTGTGCTTCTCTACAATAACCTCTATCAGTTTTTGCTATCTCAGAGGCATTTTCCTATGGCGATGAACTTTCACTTGGGGAAAAAGTTGGCAAATGCAAATAGTTGAAAGTTGCAAAGTGGTGCAACTTTCATTCTATAACTCGTGTGGCTAAATCGACTATTCCAACACATCTAGATGGGTATGTTTATGCTAGGAATGGTCTTCTTTTGCACCCAAACATATGGAATCGCTCTGAGCTACATTCAACCTGCTCGATCCCTTAAGGGTCCAAAGTGCAAAAGGGAAGCAATCTTTGATGAGCTATTACTCAGAAATCATGATGCTTACGAACTCTCTGTCTGAGCCTACGAGATCATATTGGGCCCCTCTATAATAACCTCTCTTGATTTTTGTTATTTCAAAGTCTTTTTCTTATGGTGTCCAATTTTTATTTGATAGAAAAAGTGTCAAATGCAAGTAGTGTAAAGTTGCAAAGTGGTGCAAGTTTTGTTTTGCAATCTGTGTGACTAAACAATCTACTCCAACATGCCATGATAGGTATGTTTATGCTAGGCATGGTCCTCTTTCACACCCAAACACGTAGAATCACTCTGAGCTATGTTCAACTCGCTCGATCCCTTATGATGGCATGCAAAATAATCGTAAAGATAAACATACACATGACAGTTGAGAAGTCCAAGTTTTCTACACAAAAAGCGTATGATCATCCTCAAGTCTAGAAAGTACAAGACATTTTTCAATTATCCTCCTTGACCTTACAACAATATACAATCAATTTTAAATGTGTACAATGGTGGAATTTTGAAACATTTTTATTTTCCTCAATTAAGTTTGAGGCTTTCCCATTGGGGTTGTAGAATCTTATTGAGTTTTCCCTGTAGGTGGGTCTAAAACTCCAATTTTAAGGTTTTGAAGACATAAAAATGTGATTATGGCCCATTCCACTGAGTAGAACTCCTATAGCTGAGTGGAATGGGCCGAATATGCTAGGATTTAGTTGATTGAATTGTTTTGGGAGCAAGAGAGGTCATTTAGGGGATTGGGCATGATGCCCTAGTTCTCAAATTTCAATGTTTTGAGTGAAATTTGATGGTTAGAGGTGGGTGGGTGAGGAAAAATCTTGGGGCAAAATTTTTTTGTGATACATTAAGCATGCGCAGGCCATTTCAAGCATGTTTGATGCATTGGTGAAGTGTAAAGAAGTTGAGAAGTGTGATTTTCAGTAAACCCCTTTGTAACTTGCTAAAAATGAGGGTTTTGTATAAAGAGGACTTAGTGAGTAGTTCATTGGCTAAAATTTGTAGATTTGGTGGTTTTATAGATGGGTAAATGACTGTCCATAGGTATTTGGGGTTGGAATATTGTTTAGAGGAGAGTTGCTTTGTAAATTAGGCTTATTTGGCTTAAGAGGAAAGCGTAGAAGCATTAGTTTGAGGGATTTGTTCCAAAAGACTTATATGAAATTTTGATATATGTTTTGGTATGTCTTAAAGGGTGTCTAAAAATATAATTGGTTAATGGGTTTGAGAGTGGAGTTGTGAGATAGGTCCAAGAAACTAGTTTTGTAGACCTACAAGGCAAATAGTGAAGTTGTGAAGAGAATCACCCGAGTTAGCATTTTGTAGATTGAAGGCTTGTTGAAATTAGTTGAATTTGTGATTGGTAATTGAAGGCCTCCCAGCTCCGCATCACTTCTCTCCTGTTGCAATTTTGGGTGGATTATTACTTTCAAAGTATTGGGAAAGCTTTGTCTATTTTCTAGTTGGCAATTGTCATTCTAGAAGGCTCATCTCTTGATATATTTTATACTCATTCTTAATCAATTATCAAGTTAATAATTAGTGCATTTATTTACAGTTAATATTTTCTTTTCAATTTGTGCAATTTTGGAATTTGTAACTCTACTAGTATTCCTAGAAATATTGAAGTTGGTTAGCATCGACTAATAAAGTTGTTTAGTGTCAATCAATTAATATCCAAGACAAACTATGAAAGGCTAGCCAATTAATAAGTATACATGTGAATAATTGAAGCATGTTCATTTGAATAAGGGAAGCACAAGTACTCAAAAACACATAAGCCTTGAAGTATACACACAAATACATATTATACAGAATTAATAGAAAGTATATGCATGAATACAAGGTATATACATAAAAACACGTAAGTCACAAAGTATACATTGGAATACACGTAAGTCACAAATTATACACGTAAGTTGTAAAATAATCACTTGAATACACGTAACTCATATCTATTGAACTATGGATTTATAATGTAAATATGGACACCATCGATAAAAGAGATTTGTTTTAACCAAATATCCATGTAGGCATACATCAATATATGTCGATATAAGTATAAAATATAGATACAAAATAGCCATATAGGCTTATGAGAATGTCATATAGGCATACAATTTCAAATATATCTAATACAAAATATGTACAAAAATGTCATATAGGCATACAAAAAAGGGCTCTAGAATCAAAATTCATCACTCTCCATCCTCTTGAAATAAAAAATTTCCCTTTTCTTGTCAATCAGATGGTGATACATCTATCACTCATTTATGCTATTGTCAAGGAATGCTCTTGGTGCTCCTCCTAGGCTTTAGTTCTTGGTCAGGTCTTATCTGTTGCAATAAGAATTAAAGACATTAATATATAGAAATTACTTTTAAAAAAATGATATATTTAACAAAATAATCACTTACCGCCATCTGATGATCACTCTCCACGAGGGAAATATTCAAATGCCCACGTTGAAGCATGTTGAAGCCCTGTATAAACCGTCCAAATAGAAATTAAACTACAAATCAATAATGGTTTGATTTGTCACTAACTAACACCTATAAAAACGAATGTAAATTAAAATTTAGTAATTTGCCTCATACCTCCCCTGTCAAATCCATCGAGGATTCTATAGTAGATGAAATACCGATCTCCATTGTACTCTAAACATTCAGAGGTGTTTCCACTTGCAACATTTGAAAATAAACAACAAATTATTCAATCAAGAAAACTACAATAGTGATCCACGTCATGACTTATAATGTATGAGATAATGAACAAAATTTTGATTACTTATTAAACTATATTTTTTTTACTATCATGTCTACTATTTCCCCTATCCATATTTTGTTTGAAAGCACATATTTTTAGGCTTTTACCCATAGAAGCAAGCCAGTGAACCATTTGATAAAATTATTTTGTAGACATGTACAATAACTATGGTGGCATAGAGAAGGAAGTGAACTATTTGAAAAAATGCCTCAAATAAATGGGGTCTCATGGTGATGGAATGCCATTACAAACAAATGCACGTCATGGCATTCCATCACTATAAGACCGCATTTTTTTGAGGCATTTTTTCAAACAGTTCATTTCCTTCTCTATGGTATTATTGGTTACTATTATGCTTTGATAGAAATTTTTCCAAGCATCCATAGTTTGTTGGAAAGCACCTATTTTAGGATTTTAGCCATAGTAGCAAGGAAGTGAGTAGTTTGATAAAATGCTTTGGTACACATGTATGGAAAATGTGGTATGATAGAAAAAGTGTTGAGTTGTTTGAAGAAATGCCTCAAAGAAATGTGGTCTATATTGATGGGTTTTTTTGCACATTCTCAACACAGGTAATGCATGTGTATCACCTCTATTGAAAAAAAATTCCTACAAGCAAATTGCAGAAAACTATCCCAAGGTTTTGGGTGTTAGGCCATGACAATGCTTGGAATATTTCAGTTGGTTCATGTGATTTTTTGGTAATCACAGGGAAGCCTTACATATGTTAAGTTGGAAGGGAATTGGTTCTTTAGATGGAGTTTATGAAATTATGAAATGATGTTCTTTTGCTGCAAGTTCAGGACATCAGCCTAAAACTCCACTTTTATCATCAGATTTGGCTTTAGAATGATGCTAGACCTTTTCCTAAACTACTACTTTAAAGAAAATTCAAAAGAGAAGGGAAATGAGGGAGTTCCTAGACCTGCAACTACCGATGAACAGTGATAATGGAGGACACTACAATGGACAACCTTCCTGAAACTAAGTTCCACTTAACCAAATCAACTAATAGTATCATGAAACTAGTGCTATCTTCTAAGGACTACATATTTTCAACTATTCATTCACCATAAAGCATGAATAAAAGATGAAATTTGAGTGCAGCAATCAATTTATGTTCAAACTAGCTTTACACTACTATTTATCATCAATAAACAACAAAAAGCATGAACAAGGAAGGGAATCAACACAGTAGTATTCTACAACATCAATGAACAACATATACTAAACTACTAAATCATGTAAAATGCATAAAACAACAAAGTAAATCTACTTAAATCTATCAAGTATGAGGAGATGAATCATGAAACATGAAGGAAACTCAAGAATCCACCAAAATCAGTGAATTGTTTTTTAGAATTTCAACATGTCTTTACAACAACTCAACTCTCTCTTGAAAATGAGACGAGAATCTCTATTTATAGTTTTCAAAAATAAACATGAGTGGCCAAGATTTAATCTCATTGCGTGACCAAGATTCACTAGAATTTATGGTTTCACCTACCCCCAATATTTTATAATTTAAAATTGCATTTCTTGTCTTATCCCTATTTTGTCCTCTAGTGCCTGGTACTATAGCATTTTGTCTTCTAGTTGATTGCCATTTTCCTATAGCTACACAGTGAAAAACTCATCATCAATAATAGGTTTTCCTTCATTTTTCTTTACAGTGGCATACTCCATGAATTTTCTCATCAACACCTAAAGTTTAACCCATTATAGGATGTCAGATTGGAGCACTTGGAAGGTCAATTTCTTGGAACTGCTTGTAATCAACTCCCAATTCTTCATAAACTTTAGCATAATCTAGATTACTTGTTTTGATTGGGCAAAGGCTTGGGCGGAAAAATTCATAAAGTTCGGCGTTAGTGAGTCTGTAGCCCCATTCTCCATCTTCTTATGGAAATATGGCCTTATTTTCTCGGGGTCCACCTCGATGGAAAGCATGTCGTAATTTGTCATGAGCTTCAAATATTCTTCACAGTTTATGCGATGTTCTTTGACCCACTCCAGGTTGAATTCTACTTCATGGAGCACCCGCTCTAAGACTTCTCTTCTGTCGTCTAAGCCCATTTTCCATGTCTCAACCAGCCAATGATCATCTTTTTCTAAATTCAACTCATTCTCCCTAGTCTTCTCGGGCATCTTGAGGATAGCCTCGAGCTTAGGATATGTAATCCTATATAATTATGGAAATTCAGTGCAAAATTGTTCTATGCCTTTGAGCTTCTTTTGCACTTTTGAAGCTTTTTTTTATGTCTGAACGGCATGACCAATTCCCATATTACTAGTATAGAACACCCACTAGAGCCAATATTTAGTAGCCTTGGTCCAATTCTTTCTTCTCTCTAGCTTGATTATGTGATCCTTGGACAACAACAATGGCAGGGTTGATGATGTCATGGCTAGCTCCTCAACAAAAGACCACTGTTGTATGTAGGAAGTGAGATCTACCACTTGTGCCTTCAACTCCTTCTTAGAGGATTGATCCTTGGTCATTTGGTGAATGATAGTGGCAATGGACCCTTGGAGATGATCGATCTTTTTCTCTCTTATGGTCATACCCAGGTAGATGGTAGAGATATTATAACTCACCCCCTCTTCATTGTTTGTCACTGGGGTGGAAATTTTTAATGTTCTAGATCTTTATGCATCCATCATGATATGAGATCTAACTCTTGGCTTCTTTTCTTTCTTCACTCCTATTTGAGCTCATGCTAGGATACCCTCTAATCTCTCCTTGGGATCCATGGGAGCAGGGGTCCTCTTTTGTAACTACTTTTCCATCCACTCAGGCATCTGAGATCCCTCCTTCAGAGATTGATGATCACCTTCTTCTCTTCGACCATGTTGGATCTCCCTTACTTCATGGTCTGAAACTTCTTGCTATGTTTTCTCCTCTTCTTCTTCATCTATTTCTTGGATGAATATGGTATTTCCTTCTTGTAACCCAGTAGGAGCTATGTTATCTTTGGGGCTATCTTCCCTTTGAGGTGCTTTTTCTTCTTCTTTCCTGAGCTATTTATGATGTTCTTCTTCAAGGCTTCTTTTTGTTTCAGCCTCTTCTTCAGGCTTATCTTCTTCTTCAGCCCCATCTTATTTCTTCTCATCTTCCCTCTCAGGGGGTAATTCTTCTTATTGGTTGAGGCCTTCATCTTGTTCCTTAGTCAGAGGCTTTGTAGATACATCCATATCTTCATATGTTTCTTTCTTTTCTTTAGAACGCTGCCTCTCAACTTCCTCTCCAATATCTTTGAGTTGTTTGGACAACTCTTCCTCAAGTTCCTGATCAGAAGACTCAACTATATACCTTGTGCCAAGGTCTTTGACATCCTCCTCTAAGAATTTTGACCTTTCCTCTTCATATACCACCTCATCAATGACCAAGTTTTGGGTTCTAAATGCTCATGGTAGTCATCCTTGAATGGATCCTCAAGTCCATCATTTCCCTCCCTCGCTGCCTCCCTCTCTTGTCTCTCCAATTCTTCTGAGATTTACATTGTTTCCCTTATTTTGGGTGGTTCTATTAGAGGAGGAACAGGGAGACCAACAACAACTTGAACTAAAGTAGCCTATATTGTGGGGTTCATTAGTACTCTAGAGAGATTCATAGGGATATTTTGCATATGTTGTGAAAAGGCCTCTAGAAGAGCAAGGGTAGGCATTGTCATCATGGAGGCTAGAGGAACTACAATTGATGGAGACATTGAGGAGGATGAGAGTGGGGAGGTTGTGGTAGAGGAGGAGTCCCTTACTGTAATAGGTGTAGTGGGCGAGGTAGAGGCAAGGTGAACCAAGATGCCCACCATAGGTGGGGAGGAGATGGGTAATGCTTGGGATGTTGGAGGAGTAATAGCAATGGCAATGGTAGTGGCAGTAAGAGTAGAGGTAGCAAGTGGTGACTTAGGTTGCTTGACCTCTTCTTCTTCTCCTTTGTGCAATGGATCCTCTTGGATTGTGGGAACCTCAGAGAATCCGCTTGTCTTCTTTGCTTTCTTTGAGGTCTCACCCTCTGAAGCCTTCCTCCAGTATACTTTATGCTTTGGTTAGTGTTCTGATACTTGCTTTCTTTTACTTGACTTGGTGGCCAAAGGATATTTTGGAGCCTTTTTAGTTTGGGCAACATCAGTTCCACTGTATTTTTTTCTCTCGAGCTCATCTTCAAGCTCACCATAGGTTAGAGTAGCTCCTTGAAGCTTCAACTAAACAATCAACACATCAATCCATTTCCTCGTTTTGCGCCTTATTGGCTTTGTTAGAAGATGGTCATTAACCTCTCCTTTATTCCAATCTATTAGGGGCAACAATAGGTTGGAAATGACATCAAATCTTGGATCTATGGTAGTGTTCTCATCTTCGATGATTTGATTCGGCACTAGGAACAATTTGACTATCTTGACAAAATAAGCAGTCTTGTGAATATAGTGTCTCATGCACACCTCCTTGTCATTCCGACAGTTGGCCCAAAAATCCTTAATGTTGTGAAAATGGGTGTATTCCTTCCCCACAAACTTCTTCAACTTGTCGTATGGGTCCATCCTTGGTCGAGGAGTGTAGAGGCCAAAATTGTACTCGATGATCTCCTTCTCAGAATATTCAACACATTGGGTAGCGAGGAGGGTGTACATTCCTTTCCCAAATGTGAGAGGATATGGTATTGTTTCCCAGTGTTTTCCAGCAAGGAGAGTATGTGCATTTTCAAGCTGCCTTGAGACTTCTAACAAGATTAGTTGGTCATTTGGATATCGGGGCAGCTTCTATGGCCTCCCATTGAAGCCTTCAGTTCAGATGTAGGTGAATCTGGGGAACTATAGGAAAAGGAATCCAAACCTATGAATGAATGCATGAGTGTTGTGCGTGAATATCCTCTCAAAGTCCCCTCTGAGAAGTCTGATGATGTCCCCAATAAAGGTGTCATTGACCCTACAATAATCCTTCTTGAAATTTTGGTATTGGAGTTGTGTATGCCTATCATATACTTTCAACTCTCACCCAAAAGTTTGACTTTGTGTGACAAAAAATCCCCTGTATGGAAATGGATTAGCCAACAAATAGACAAAATAGGTCATATAAAACTGGGAGGTCTTCTTGACTGCTAGGAACTGTCTGTGCAAGTTGTTACTAATCATTCCTACCTAGTGAAAATTGGTTGTTCCTCTGATAATCTATTCTATAAAGTAGAACATCTAGTCTTGGAAGTAGGTTGTAGTTGGGATGACCATGACTCTACTTAAAAAAGTCACCAAGTCATTGTAGTCCTCATAAAAATCACTCTTGAACAATTCCTAAGGCACCTTGTTTGCACTGCCCATCTTCTCCTCTAACCAGTATTGGTTAATTAGTTTCTTGCATTTTAGGGGATCTACCTTCCACATACTTTCTACATACTCCTTTGTTGTTTTCTCCATAGGGTCGAAGGTAGGGATGTGGAATGTTTTCCCTATGGACCTAGTAGATAGGTTGACCAACACTTTACCATCGTAGTCAACAATTATTCTGCTTTTATCCTGATAGGCTTCCTAGCAAGCCATCACCAATTCAAGGCCACAAGAGCTGGTGGGAAACCGACTTCCTTAGCCAAACCACACTTTCTGATTTTCTTTGCATTTTCTGTAGTGGGGTTGGCAATGAAGGATGTAGGTCCCGCAGTGCAGGTGGATACACCGACTCAACTATCATGGGGATGATGAGAGATAAAAATAATTCTGCAACGGGAAACCCAAAAGGGTGGACCCGCATTAGGCAAAAGATGACAATTTTGAGGACTTAAGGAAAATTACTAGAACTCTGTGAATGAAGAAGACCTTAAAATTTCAAGGTGGTGAAACTTGGTCAACTTAAGGTGACAACTTTAGGATTTCTTCACCAATTGGACTTCAAAATAGGGGGTGTTGGTTCATTTTAACAATGTAACTAGGTTTCTCTTCTAATCTACCTATGGAATTGCCAATTCCAATCAAAGGAAGCTCGAAGGACCTAGACCAACTGAGGAGGACTTTAAAAATTCTCCTACACTTTGGGCTCTACAAGACCCAAGAGGGTGATCCATTAATGTGTTTACAACCTCTACACCATTATTATAAATGACATTAACAATAGAAAATAATCTCACTTAATAACTTGACACGATAGGATAATATCAACTAGAATTGGTTGTTCCTAAACAATATCAACTATCTAGAGCATGAGATAACTAAACACAATCCATTGTATAAGATAGTCATTGATTTGAAATTTGTAGCAATCTTTAGGCAAAGACAAACAAATATTGAACTACACTAATAAGTACAACTTAGATCAGTGCCATATATCCATTGTAGGAGTCAAATTCATAAGCATCTAGAGGTTTATAAGATATTTAATACATGATATATAAGATCCCTGACAATATTGCATTACAATTTCATTAGTATGCATTCTAACTCAATACTACTTATCAATTCCTTATACAAAACATATCCGCCTATAATCCCATTCAAGCATTTTAATTAATTCCTTGAATTAAAACTAAAATAGAATCATTTACACCGCAATAGTGAGATGGATAAAACAACCCTTAGTTATTTCATTCAAAGTTCAGATATGCATGTACAATGGAGAGACATGAGCTTGAATTTATCATTTCAACTCAAATGCTAGTACTATCATACAACATTAAATCCCCATGAATTCAAAACCTATTACAGAATGACTCAATACCTAAATTGCATTTCTGTAAATCCATCAGACTTTACAATTTTCTCTGAAACTTCACCTAGACTCGAATTTTTTTATCTAACTTCCTAACCCTACTTCTCGCCTTGAAATCCTTCTTATCGAGAATGAAGGAGCAAACAAGCATCGGGCCAGAAAGTACACATGTCACCAGCCAATTGGAAAACTTGGTGATATTCCAAAAATTGTTAGAATAGCTATCACCCTGGAGAATAATCTTGTTCATCATGTCAGCTAAGGAAAGTTGATACAATAAAAAAAACCACAAGAAACCCGCGCCGAGAATGCCATCAACACAAAAATGGAACCGTTGTAACCGCAACATCTGATTTTCCACCTATTAGTAGTCCACTCTTTTTACTCTTCCTCAGTCAAATATTTAGTTACCCATTTCCAGTATTCTTCATTAGTTAGTCAGTCAAAATTAATTACCTCATCCACCTCGACATTATAAGGTGTGCACTTTACCGCTACCTAATTTGCATCCCTTTCAAAAGATTCCAAAAATGATCTTGTGACAATAATCTTATCCATACAACTCACCAACAAATCATAATCTGAGTCATCACAAATTAATTTAATTTGATCATTGATGACCTTATTTGCTTGATCCTGTCATTGTTGGAGTGACCTAATTTTCCCCTGCTCATCAATTATATCAGGTAGCAATGTGTTACCCCAATCATTGAAATTCTTCACCAACTCCTTAATCTTCCTACTCAAATCATCTGGTAAGGTCTAAAAACCCTGCAATGACTTAACTAATACTTGAGTAGGCTTTAATGATTGGGGCCTATTATTTGTGTAAAACCTTGCGGCCTTATACATGATATCCAAATAATTGGCCCTAGGGATCCAATTTTCAATCAATGGTATCACTACCTCCTGATCCCTATCAATATTCTTTATTGCTTCAAACAACAAAGAATATAAAGAATGTATAGATAGCAATTTACTATTAACCTTTTCATTTAAATGCCTCAAGACAATAGTAACAATCTCCTTTTGCTTTAAAAGAGATCCCTCATCACTTACTTTTAATGATGCCTGCAATTCATCAATTTTTTGCAAAAGCTCCTTCTTTGTAGGATCAACATAACACTTTGTTTCTTCTTTAATTTCCTCTAAAGAAGCGGTGAGGGTAGGATTCTGACTGGGAGATCCTAGTGTGGAAACAATTGGAGAAGCAGGAGGCACTGACCCTGCTGTGGAAGGTAATGTGCTAGTTCCTAGAGCACTTGATGTCTCCCCGATCTGTTTATACCTAAACCTCTCCACCTTAGTCTACAACTCTACATTATTCTATTGCATCTTGTTGTATTCCTCAATCAAGAGGTTATACTTCTCCATTAGGCTTTTATTTTTAGCCTCCTCCCTTTCAATAGTTTTTTGGGCCAATTTGGCCACATTCACAATCAAATTAGTAGGCTCAGTGGTTGAGGTCTCTGAATCTCTTTTTATTATTAATCCTCCTCTAAAATTTGGATTAATATCAGAAACATCTAGTTTTCACCCTTGTGGGGCCAATGCCCAAATTGCCAAGGTTTCATACTCTTCACTGAAAGTAGAGTCTTAAAGTGCTTCCTTGACTTCTTCACTAGAGTATTGCAAGGGATGCTTGGACTTTA
>VDFB02047230.1:139401162-139418085 GCA_007258455.2 Sequoia sempervirens
AATGTAAATTGAAATTTAGTAATTTGCCTCATACCTTCCCTATCAGAGCCATTGAGGATTGTATAGTGGAGGAAACACCAATATCCATTGCCCTCATAATGTTTGGCGGTGTTTCTATCACCAACATCTGAAAATAAAACAACAAATTATTCAATCACAAAATAGTTATCGAATTTGAAGTAATGCTTTGAGTTTGAATGATGTGTAATGCAACGTAAGCAACAATATGATTATCAATTTTTTTAAAAGCAATAACTTGGGACAATCACATTGAAAAACAAAAGACCCTTTAGGACAAATTTTAAGTGAAAAAGTGTCAAAACACAATGTAAAATATGACAACCAATATGAGAAGAAGAGATGATCTAGTCAAAAGGAGCTTTGATAGTAATAATTGGTTAAGTATGACAAATCCAAGTATCCTTTATTTATGGGAATGGGTAAGAGCTAAATAAAGATAGCGACAATAAAATGATGGAGCTAACTTGTCAAGGGCCTATTCTTCAAAACCCTTATTAAACGCTTGTCATAGTTTAAGATATACAATAAATGTTTGACAATGGAATTAACCTTTTGAGGATGATAGTGATTAAATTGAGGTCTCCTTTTACCATGAAAAGACTGAATATTCTTTCTTTGGCCTATCATTATGATTTTTAAGTTTCTTCACTTGAGTTAAATATAATAGTCAAGTGTTTATACCAAAGATGATAGAGAAAATAATCATGAAAAGGAGAATATGATGGTGATCAATGACAAGTCAGTGGCACATTTGACAATTGAAAGAGTAGAGGAATGCATAGTGAACATCATGGTACAACTTATGATATAGAATTAATACATGGTTGATGTGCTTTGAATCACTTACATGAAATTTTCTTAACATAAATACTGCTAGGGAATTTCCAAGTTGCCATTGTAGTTGGCATTAAAGCTGGTACCTGCAACATTGAAAATTATCCTTATATAAAAATTCCCTCCATCTTGTTGATTGACTTGTAACACTCTTGATGGTGGTTGTATGAAATCTAATTATGATTCCTCTTCTACATTAGAGGGTTCGTATCCTTGATCTGACCCTTCTGAATTATCAGAATCAAAATCACTAGCTTCCATATTCAAAAATTCCCAACCAACATCTTTAATAAATTTATCTAGATCATCAGTAATAGTCTTACAAATTGGTTGCCAATTCAAGTTCATTCTACTTTCATAATACTTTATATCCATGGAGTTCATCCATTCCTTGATGTCATCAAGTGAAGATTGAGGAATGGCGTACATATGGAGTACATCTCACTTGAATTATTTGAAAACAATAGCCATATCAAATCCCTTTTTCCAAAGTCCTACTCTCTCAAGGTTAACAATCTCAATCTCAGTAATAGTGATTACTAAGAAAGGTAATTCCACCAACTCTACCAAAAAATTTGCCATAGGAACAATAAAAGCAGAGGATTTGAAAGGAACTCCATGAAAACCAAGCTCTCTAAATGCTATATAAAATTCTAGTTCAAAATATTTTAGATGAGGTTGCTCCCATAGCTCTCTTGCTCACTTGACAAATCCTTGAAACTATGTATTGATTTTATTTTTCCTATTCCTCTCTTATTGTTCTTCCTTAATTTCATCAAGATCATACATTGACCTTCTTGCCCCTCCTAAAGTTTGGACCACATCCATTACCTCCACATAAAACTGGAAATCCTTGGTCTTCTTGGTTCCCATGCCTTGATATGCTTATGCAAATGAAAATGAAGAGAAGTAATCATCTCCTTCTGCGTTGGTTGGAAGAATGCATGCTTAATGTTTTGATACATGATGCTCGACTCTCTCTTACTGCTCATGGTTGAATATCTGCAAAATCAGTATGGGTGGGCCTCCAAAGTTCTAGTCATCTTTCTTCCCTCTTCCACCAAATGTTGTGTAGTTCACATGTCACTTGACCCCTAGTGGCTTTGTTTTTTGAAAAGTTAGAAGTTTCTCACGGAGTCACCCGGTGTAGCTCTACCTTTTCCAGGCTCTCCATTTATATAGATCATCTTTGGGATTGAGTCCATTTTGTACCACATGGTTGATGTGCTTTGAATCCTGCCCATCCTAAGGGGTTTAAAACCTTAGGGGCCTTAGATGAGAAAAAAGAAGTAATGTTTTTCTTCTTTTTATGTGAGGGACCTAGTAGTGAGATAAAAGGACTGTATAGAAAAATGAAAAAGACATAAAAATTAATGGACCATACTATATCACCTACATGCTAGCTAACAAGGACATGAATGTAGTAGATTTAGGTATGATAGGGGTATTGCAAGGTATATTTGGGGAATATATAAGAATGAAGAAGAATTCAATGGATCAAATTAGTGTCAAATGTTTTCCTAAAATATCTCCCACACCCTATTAGGGAATTTAATCATTTCTAAGCATTTTCCACGTCCTATGGTAAAGTTTGAGGAGGCTCCAATAGTTGAGAGTTTAATGAGTACTTATAACTTCTTTCCATGCAATCATGATTGGTTAGAGAACATATAGGGAAACTTGATGAGCTATGCAACAAATGAAGAGAATATAGGGTATTTTGACCTAGTCTTAAGCATCTCCAAGCATCTAGGAGATATTGAAGGAGTCTTGGCTGATAGATAGGGTCAAGGATAGAAGTTTTATTTTGGTTACATTGACATCATGTAGGACATCCATAGTCTTATTCTTGGTTACGTTGACATCACAAAAAATTATATAGGATGGAGTAGAATGTAGATCTACCTTTGTCAATTCCATGTTAAATTTTTATTATATATAGCTTGCTAGTGTAGGAATTCTAAGACAAACAATCATAGTAGGACGATTCTTAAAAGCTTGAATAATAACCTAGTGAACCCATATACTCTTATGACTATATATACAAAAATCTAGATTAAACTTAGAATTCATTAGTTAAGTTCTCTTTATTCTATATTACCTTCGTGAATGTTTGAGTAAATCTACTCACACTCGGAGGTGTTCCCTTCAATCCTTCGATAGTACCTTGTTCAACATCCAAAATCACATATTAAAATACCATTCGTAAAACAATGCTATTAACACGTGTACTAAATTTAGAATTGTTTACTAACTTTACATACCCCACTGATAGGTGTACTACAAAATAAACAGGCTGATGACTAGTATATCCAGGCTCAACGCTATGACCCTACAATTTTATTAAAATAATAAAACTAAATTAGTTAATCTTGCATTTCACAATCGGAATTTAATAAACTAAATTCAATTAACATGTTGAATTTTACCTGACTATCAATACCATATGCATCATGCAGAATGTCAGCTGCCCTCTCCATCCCCGTAGATGCATACAGATTAGGCTGCGTAGAAGCATGTGGATCCTGCATAGCACCCTTTTGAGGCTTGGTAGGGTCATACGAACAAGTGGCTCTGTAAGATCGACACACATGGCCTCGAAGGCCACCACCTGAAGACTCCCCTGGATTGTGCTATACAATGGGGCTAATAAGGTGGATGACACCCGAGTCAAGGATGTGATCGCCTGCAAAGTCTCTGCATCAACACTCTCCTTTGCAACTACTGGCATTGCAATCTACTCACGAGGCGGCCTAGTGAGAGGTCGTCTCCCCTGTCGTGTAGGATCCGGCTGTGCACCACGCCTATCCTATGCTGACCCCCCACCTATCACAAAACTCCCTCATATCAAAATGATTTGCGATTTGGTTCAATACAAACCCACTGTATAGTTTCCTAAGAAAATATTGGGGGACTTCACAATTATTGCATGGTGGGTAATCAGAGACCATATACCATCTTTCATAAAAATGGTTCTTAATCTCTTGGTGGTGGCTTAGTGAATGAAACCCTCACTTTCATTGGTGAGATTTTGATTTGTTTTTAGAGATTAGATTGAATAGAGGCACAAATCATGTACAATCTTTAAATCTCTTTTACTTGTTTATATGAGTAATTAGATGCCTTTGCATAATATGCCCTCGATGTTTCCCTCCTATTCTTCCATCCAGATATTTGTTGGGTAATTCCATCTACATTTTTTAACAAATCCTTCAATGAATCTACTAGATGTATTCTTTCTGTGGTTGAAGAATTTTGATCACTCAAACTACTAATAAGATCCTCAACTTCTTTTCTATTGTTTTCAATTTCACTCCTCAAATTTTCTTGAGTGCCAGGAGGGTATTGAGAGAATGGTGGGGAGGTTGATTTTGTTGTTGAGGCTGATTTTGTTGAGGCTGATTTGGTTGAGGATTTTCCTCCTCTTGTTGAGGATTTCCTACAAATTAAAAAAAAATCATTCATTTCTAAACTAAAACAAAAAAAATCAATTTAAAACTAAAAAATTCATAACAAATACCAAACAAAACTTACCTCTTGCATCTCTTCGTCATTGTGGCACCATATTTGTGAAGAAAATCCAATTGAAGTTGATGAAATGTGAAGAAATCACCTCTCCAACAACGCGAGCACGTAAAGCAGGGTTTTTGGCCACAGGCGGAGATGAAAAATAGTAAAAAGCAAATGAAAAATGATATTTGGATTCACTTTTTTTTCTTTTAAAAAGACATAATGCGTTCACGTTATAACACGTTCTCGTTATAACACATTCTCGTTATAACATGTTCGCATTATGGCACATTTTTTTCTTGTTTGGCCACAAAAGTGCGACCATCTTGGTGCACTTACCCTCCTAGCTATTTGAATTATAACGTTGTAAATAAGCCCTAGTTTGTCCAAAATGTCACCACCCAAGCAACATTCTAGCCATATTGAATATTTGAAAAGAAACTTATATGATGATTTCTTGGATCAATTTCCATTGTCAATGAAATATAGAAGGAAGGGATTGGTTCTAATGCGAGGGAAAACCCTGAGGGAAGGGTTAGTGTATAATTGCTCCAACATTGTCAATGCTAGGGTTCCTCTCACTAGTTTGGAAATGTTCAGATTATGGTATGGATAGAGGAATTTTCCTCACCAATTTTCAAATGGATGGATGTATGATATGGGGAAGCTGGTGGTACCAAATGTTTTCCCTGATGTAGACCTGCTTAGGGTAGTGGTTGCGAGATATGACCCTGTCACATGGGTAATCAGAGATAATGCTGGAAGGGTTTTATTGAGTATTAACAGAGAAGAGGTCCAACAGATTTTTGACCTGAGTGAACCTAGTGAAGACTTGGTTCCTATCAATCTTGAGGAGATGAAGCAAGAAATATGCAAAATTAAAGTCTCTTTTTAGAGCTAAGTTGCTTCCACCTCATTTGGCTAGGGCAAAAGGTTCAAGATTTCATATCAGCCCAAGTGACCAGGAACCTTCCAAATTAATTTTTTTTGCAAATAATTTCCTGGCTACTTTCTATTGATTATGTCAGATTTTGGGTTTCAGTTTTGGTTTGGTGATGCCCATTTCTTATATGTTCATGGGGGTGCAAATACAACACCCTAACTTCTCTGTGACCTATGACTTTTCCCCTTTCTTGGATGAGAGGATACATGAAGGGTTGTCAAAGTTGTAGAACAATGATATTGGCACTGAATTCTTTTTGTATTCTATGATGATGCATATGTTCTTGTTCAAGAATGCTGATTTCTTCTTTGAAAGGACGAAATTAAGACAATCGGTTGATGGAGAAAGATTGCCAATATAGATATGGGCTAAAAATTTATCTTGTAATAAGGAAGGCACCAACTATGTGCAATTTGATAATTGTTTTTCTTCCATATTGAGGGCTAGATTGATGGTGAATATACATAGGATCCATGAGGAATTACATGATTTCCTTAAGCCAAAGGGGAGGAAGCCAGAATTAAAAGTATGTCATAACTAGGGTGAGATTATCCCATACTTAGTCAACACTATTTTGAGAGTATATGGTTTCCAAGGAGCCCCTCATATACTACCATACATTGTGCCACCAAGAGTGGGGTTTGGAGAAGTTATGTGGCAAATAGGTTGTATTCATGAAGATAACCTTACTAGGAGGGGAAAGGGAACATTTCCCCCTGATTATATAGTGGTGTCTGAATTTTCCTTTTCAAAGGGAGGCTAGGTGCATTTTGATAAATTATTTGATGATTACCATTTGAGGTGTGGTCCAAAGCAGCAGCATGATCATGAGGGTTTCTTTGCTCTTTTCAAACAAAGAATAAAATATGGCAAGTTTGTGCATGAATTCAACTTCCATTTGGATTTGATTAGAAATGAGTTCGACCTAAATAAGCAAGTGTTGAATAAGGATAAATGCATAGCTTATGATAAGCTATTCGATGTTGTGCACAAAATGGATGCCAAGTATGATCCATTGTTGGAGTTTAGTCCATATCATCAGAAAATTGATTTTCTAATGGAGAACTTCAAAGAGATTATGGGCACTTTGAGAACCAAAAAGATAAAATTGGAACCAAGTTTGGGTTTACAAGAACAAGGTGCCAGACCAATTGAAACAAGGCCAGCATACCAGCCTACTAAAAGGTGGTCCATTTACAGAAGGAAAAAGGATAGCAGCAATGATGAGGAAGAAGTGGATAGAAAAGGAAAGAAAATAGTGAAGGTTCCTCCACAACTAGGTCCAAAATTCAAAGTGCCTAGGGCAATCAAAATTATTGATTTAGAATCATCACCAAAATACAATCCCTTATCACCACCATCTGAGCCAAGCCCTAAGAAGGAAAAGAATTGATTAACCACATGAGGATCTAATGAATGAAATCATTGTGACTGATCATGACATGCAAATTGGCATGCCTTCCCCTCCTAGGCTAGCTGAATTGGTTTTATCTGATTTAGATATGAAAGGAAAGAGTGTACAAGATGCAAGAATGGAAGCATGCAAGGAGTTTCTAGATGAAAATACATTTGTAAAAACTCTTGTATTTTCGCAATTGGTATGGAGGATGGAATTTGAAGAATATCAAGATAAATGTAAAAGGAGAAGAGAACTAAGACCTGACAGGTCAGACCAGGAGAATGATGAGGAGGTGAAAGCTGAATTGATGGAAGAATTCAAGAACATCACTCCTAAAGAAGGAAGAAAACTAGTGAGTCAGGTTGGTGTATTGATTCTACCTAAATGGGATATTGCAGATGTTGTAGCATTTAATGTTATTCTAAAGTCCAAGCATCCCTTGCAATACTCTAGTGAAGAAGTCAAGGAAGCACTTTAAGACTCTACTTTCAGTGAAGAGTATGAAACCTTGGCAATTTGGGCATTGGCCCCACAAGGGTGAAAACTAGATGTTTCTGATATTAATCCAAATTTTAGAGGAGGATTAATAATAAAAAGAGATTCAGAGACCTCAACCACTGAGCCTACTAATTTGATTGTGAATGTGGCCAAATTGGCCCAAAAAACTATTGAAAGGGAGGAGGCTAAAAATAAAAGCCTAATGGAGAAGTATAACCTCTTGATTGAGGAATACAACAAGATGCAATAGAATAATGTAGAGTTGTAGACTAAGGTGGAGAGGTTTAGGTATAAACAGATCGGGGAGACATCAAGTGCTCTAGGAACTAGCACATTACCTTCCACAGCAGGGTCAGTGCCTCCTGCTTCTCCAATTGTTTCCACACTAGGATCTCCCAGTCAGAATCCTACCCTCACCGCTTTAGACCTTACCAGATGATTTGAGTAGGAAGATTAAGGAGTTGGTGAAGAATTTCAATGATTGGGGTAACACATTGCTACCTGATATAATTGATGAGCAGGGGAAAATTAGGTCACTCCAACAATGACAGGATCAAGCAAATAAGGTCATCAATGATCAAATTAAATTAATTTGTGATGACTCAGATTATGATTTGTTGGTGAGTTGTATGGATAAGATTATTGTCACAAGATCATTTTTGGAATCTTTTGAAAGGGATGCAAATTAGGTAGCGGTAAAGTGCACACCTTATAATGTCGAGGTGGATGAGGTAATTAATTTTGACTGACTAACTAATGAAGAATACTGGAAATGGGTAACTAAATATTTGACTGAGGAAGAGTAAAAAGAGTGGACTACTAATAGGTGGAAAATCAGATGTTGCGGTTACAACGGTTCCATTTTTGTGTTGATGGCATTCTCGGCGCGGGTTTCTTGTGGTTTTTTTTATTGTATCAACTTTCCTTAGCTGACATGATGAACAAGATTATTCTCCAGGGTGATAGCTATTCTAACAATTTTTGGAATATCACCAAGTTTTCCAATTGGCTGGTGACATGTGTACTTTCTGGCCCGATGCTTGTTTGCTCCTTCATTCTCGATAAGAAGGATTTCAAGGCGAGAAGTAGGGTTAGGAAGTTAGATAAAAAAATTCGAGTCTAGGTGAAGTTTCAGAGAAAATTGTAAAGTCTGATGGATTTACAGAAATGCAATTTAGGTATTGAGTCATTCTGTAATAGGTTTTGAATTCATGGGGATTTAATGTTGTATGATAGTACTAGCATTTGAGTTGAAATGATAAATTCAAGCTCATGTCTCTCCATTGTACATGCATATCTGAACTTTGAATGAAATAACTAAGGGTTGTTTTATCCATCTCACTATTGCGGTGTAAATGATTCTATTTTAGTTTTAATTCAAGGAATTAATTAAAATGCTTGAATGGGATTATAGGCGGATATGTTTTGTATAAGGAATTGATAAGTAGTATTGAGTTAGAATGCATACTAATGAAATTGTAATGCAATATTGTCAGGGATCTTATATATCATGTATTAAATATCTTATAAACCTCTAGATGCTTATGAATTTGACTCCTACAATGGATATATGGCACTGATCTAAGTTGTACTTATTAGTGTAGTTCAATATTTGTTTGTCTTTGCCTAAAGATTGCTACAAATTTCAAATCAATGACTATCTTATACAATGGATTGTGTTTAGTTATCTCATGCTCTAGATAGTTGATATTGTTTAGGAACAACCAATTCTAGTTGATATTATCCTATCGTGTCAAGTTATTAAGTGAGATTATTTTCTATTGTTAATGTCATTTATAATAATGGTGTAGAGGTTGTAAACACATTAATGGATCACCCTCTTGGGTCTTGTAGAGCCCAAAGTGTAGGAGAATTTTTAAAGTCCTCCTCAGTTGGTCTAGGTCCTTCGAGCTTCCTTTGATTGGAATTGGCAATTCCATAGGTAGATTAGAAGAGAAACCTAGTTACATTGTTAAAATGAACCAACACCCCCTATTTTGAAGTCCAATTGGTGAAGAAATCCTAAAGTTGTCACCTTAAGTTGACCAAGTTTCACCACCTTGAAATTTTAAGGTCTTCTTCATTCACAGAGTTCTAGTAATTTTCCTTAAGTCCTCAAAATTGTCATCTTTTGCCTAATGCGGGTCCACCCTTTTGGGTTTCCCGTTGCAGAATTATTTTTATCTCTCATCATCCCCATGATAGTTGAGTCGGTGTATCCACCTGCACTGCGGGACCTACATCCTTCATTGCCAACCCCACTACAGAAAATGCAAAGAAAATCAGAAAGTGTGGTTTGGCTAAGGAAGTCGGTTTCCCACCAGCTCTTGTGGCCTTGAATTGGTGATGGCTTGCTAGGAAGCCTATCAGGATAAAAGCAGAATAATTGTTGACTACGATGGTAAAGTGTTGGTCAACCTATCTACTAGGTCCATAGGGAAAACATTCCACATCCCTACCTTCGACCCTATGGAGAAAACAACAAAGGAGTATGTAGAAAGTATGTGGAAGGTAGATCCCCTAAAATGCAAGAAACTAATTAACCAATACTGGTTAGAGGAGAAGATGGGCAGTGCAAACAAGGTGCCTTAGGAATTGTTCAAGAGTGATTTTTATGAGGACTACAATGACTTGGTGACTTTTTTAAGTAGAGTCATGGTCATCCCAACTACAACCTACTTCCAAGACTAGATGTTCTACTTTATAGAATAGATTATCAGAGGAACAACCAATTTTCACTAGGTAGGAATGATTAGTAACAACTTGCACAGACAGTTCCTAGCAGTCAAGAAGACCTCCCAGTTTTATATGACCTATTTTGTCTATTTGTTGGCTAATCCATTTCCATACAGGGGATTTTTTGTCACACAAAGTCAAACTTTTGGGTGAGAGTTGAAAGTATATGATAGGCATACACAACTCCAATACCAAAATTTCAAGAAGGATTATTGTAGGGTCAATGACACCTTTATTGGGGACATCATCAGACTTCTCAGAGGGGACTTTGAGAGGATATTCACGCACAACACTCATGCATTCATTCATAGGTTTGGATTCCTTTTCCTATAGTTCCCCAGATTCACCTACATCTGAACTGAAGGCTTCAATGGGAGGCCATAGAAGCTGCCCCGATATCCAAATGACCAACTAATCTTGTTAGAAGTCTCAAGGCAGCTTGAAAATGCACATACTCTCCTTGCTGGAAAACACTGGGAAACAATACCATATCCTCTCACATTTGGGAAAGGAATGTACACCCTCCTCGCTACCCAATGTGTTGAATATTCTGAGAAGGAGATCATCGAGTACAATTTTGGCCTCTACACTCCTCGACCAAGGATGGACCCATACGACAAGTTGAAGAAGTTTGTGGGGAAGGAATACACCCATTTTCACAACATTAAGGATTTTTGGGCCAACTGTCGGAATGACAAGGAGGTGTGCATGAGACACTATATTCACAAGACTGCTTATTTTGTCAAGATAGTCAAATTGTTCCTAGTGCCGAATCAAATCATCGAAGATGAGAACACTACCATAGATCCAAGATTTGATGTCATTTCCAACCTATTGTTGCCCCTAATAGATTGGAATAAAGGAGAGGTTAATGACCATCTTCTAACAAAGCCAATAAGGCGCAAAACGAGGAAATGGATTGATGTGTTGATTGTTTAGTTGAAGCTTCAAGGAGCTACTCTAACCTATGGTGAGCTTGAAGATGAGCTCGAGAGAAAAAAATACAGTGGAACTGATGTTGCCCAAACTAAAAAGGCTCCAAAATATCCTTTGGCCACCAAGTCAAGTAAAAGAAAGCAAGTATCAGAACACTAACCAAAGCATAAAGTATACTGGAGGAAGGCTTCAGAGGGTGAGACCTCAAAGAAAGCAAAGAAGACAAGCGGATTCTCTGAGGTTCCCACAATCCAAGAGGATCCATTGCACAAAGGAGAAGAAGAAGAGGTCAAGCAACCTAAGTCACCACTTGCTACCTCTACTCTTACTGCCACTACCATTGCCATTGCTATTACTCCTCCAACATCCCAAGCATTACCCATCTCCTCCCCACCTATGGTGGGCATCTTGGTTCACCTTGCCTCTACCTCGCCCACTACACCTATTACAGTAAGGGACTCCTCCTCTACCACAACCTCCCCACTCTCATCCTCCTCAATGTCTCCATCAATTGTAGTTCCTCTAGCCTCCATGATGACAATGCCTACCCTTGCTCTTCTAGAGGCCTTTTCACAACATATGCAAAATATCCCTATGAATCTCTCTAGAGTACTAATGAACCCCACAATATAGGCTACTTTAGTTCAAGTTGTTGTTGGTCTCCCTGTTCCTCCTCTAATAGAACCACCCAAAATAAGGGAAACAATGTAAATCTCAGAAGAATTGGAGAGACAAGAGAGGGAGGCAGCGAGGGAGGGAAATGATGGACTTGAGGATCCATTCAAGGATGACTACCATGAGCATTTAGAACCCAAAACTTGGTCATTGATGAGGTGGTATATGAAGAGGAAAGGTCAAAATTCTTAGAGGAGGATGTCAAAGACCTTGGCACAAGGTATATAGTTGAGTCTTCTGATCAGGAACTTGAGGAAGAGTTGTCCAAACAACTCAAAGATATTGGAGAGGAAGTTGAGAGGCAGCGTTCTAAAGAAAAGAAAGAAACATATGAAGATATGGATGTATCTACAAAGCCTCTGACTAAGGAACAAGATGAAGGCCTCAACCAATAAGAAGAATTACCCCCTGAGAGGGAAGATGAGAAGAAATAAGATGGGGCTGAAGAAGAAGATAAGCCTGAAGAAGAGGCTGAAACAAAAAGAAGCCTTGAAGAAGAACATCATAAATAGCTCAGGAAAGAAGAAGAAAAAGCACCTCAAAGGGAAGATAGCCCCAAAGATAACATAGCTCCTACTGGGTTACAAGAAGGAAATACCATATTCATCCAAGAAATAGATGAAGAAGAAGAGGAGAAAACATAGCAAGAAGTTTCAGACCATGAAGTAAGGGAGATCCAACATGGTCGAAGAGAAGAAGGTGATCATCAATCTCTGAAGGAGGGATCTCAGATGCCTGAGTGGATGGAAAAGTAGTTACAAAAGAGGACCCCTGCTCCCATGGATCCCAAGGAGAGATTAGAGGGTATCCTAGCATGAGCTCAAATAGGAGTGAAGAAAGAAAAGAAGCCAAGAGTTAGATCTCATATCATGATGGATGCATAAAGATCTAGAACATTAAAAATTTCCACCCCAGTGACAAACAATGAAGAGGGGGTGAGTTATAATATCTCTACCATCTACCTGGGTATGACCATAAGAGAGAAAAAGATCGATCATCTCCAAGGGTCCATTGCCACTATCATTCACCAAATGACCAAGGATCAATCCTCTAAGAAGGAGTTGAAGGCACAAGTGGTAGATCTCACTTCCTACATACAACAGTGGTCTTTTGTTGAGGAGCTAGCCATGACATCATCAACCCTGCCATTGTTGTTGTCCAAGGATCACATAATCAAGCTAGAGAGAAGAAAGAATTGGACCAAGGCTACTAAATATTGGCTCTAGTGGGTGTTCTATACTAGTAATATGGGAATTGGTCATGCCGTTCAGACATAAAAAAAAGCTTCAAAAGTGCAAAAGAAGCTCAAAGGCATAGAACAATTTTGCACTGAATTTCCATAATTATATAGGATTACATATCCTAAGCTCGAGGCTATCCTCAAGATGCCCGAGAAGACTAGGGAGAATGAGTTGAATTTAGAAAAAGATGATCATTGGCTGGTTGAGACATGGAAAATGGGCTTAGACGACAGAAGAGAAGTCTTAGAGCGGGTGCTCCATGAAGTAGAATTCAACCTGGAGTGGGTCAAAGAACATCGCATAAACTGTGAAGAATATTTGAAGCTCATGACAAATTACGACATGCTTTCCATCGAGGTGGACCCCGAGAAAATAAGGCCATATTTCCATAAGAAGATGGAGAATGGGGCTACAGACTCACTAACGCCGAACTTTATGAATTTTTCCGCCCAAGCCTTTGCCCAATCAAAACAAGTAATCTAGATTATGCTAAAGTTTATGAAGAATTGGGAGTTGATTACAAGCAGTTCCAAGAAATTGACCTTCCAAGTGCTCCAATCTGACATCCTATAATGGGTTAAACTTTAGGTGTTGATGAGAAAATTCATGGAGTATGCCACTGTAAAGAAAAATGAAGGAAAACCTATTATTGATGATGAGTTTTTCACTGTGTAGCTATAGGAAAATGGCAATCAACTAGAAGACAAAATGCTATAGTACCAGGCACTAGAGGACAAAATAGGGATAAGACAAGAAATGCAATTTTAAATTATAAAATATTGGGGGTAGGTGAAACCATAAATTCTAGTGAATCTTGGTCACGCAATGAGATTAAATCTTGGCCACTCATGTTTATTTTTGAAAACTATAAATAGAGATTCTCGTCTCATTTTCAAGAGAGAGTTGAGTTGTTGTAAAGACATGTTGAAATTCTAAAAAACAATTCACTGATTTTGGTGGATTCTTGAGTTTCCTTCATGTTTCATGATTCATCTCCTCATACTTGATAGATTTAAGTAGATTTACTTTGTTGTTTTATGCATTTTACATGATTTAGTAGTTTAGTATATGTTGTTCATTGATGTTGTAGAATACTACTGTGTTGATTCCCTTCCTTGTTCATGCTTTTTGTTGTTTATTGATGATAAATAGTAGTGTAAAGCTAGTTTGAACATAAATTGATTGCTGCACTCAAATTTCATCTTTTATTCATGCTTTATGGTGAATGAATAGTTGAAAATATGTAGTCCTTAGAAGATAGCACTAGTTTCATGATACTATTAGTTGATTTGGTTAAGTGGAACTTAGTTTCAGGAAGGTTGTCCATTGTAGTGTCCTCCATTATCACTGTTCATCGGTAGTTGCAGGTCTAGGAACTCCCTCATTTCCCTTCTCTTTTGAATTTTCTTTAAAGTAGTAGTTTAGGAAAAGGTCTAGCATCATTCTAAAGCCAAATCTGATGATAAAAGTGGAGTTTTAGGCTGATGTCCTGAACTTGCAGCAAAAGAACATCATTTCATAATTTCATAAACTCCATCTAAAGAACCAATTCCCTTCCAACTTAACATATGTAAGGCTTCCCTGTGATTACCAAAAAATCACATGAACCAACTGAAATATTCCAAGCATTGTCATGGCCTAACACCCAAAACCTTGGGATAGTTTTCTGCAATTTGCTTGTAGGAATTTTTTTTCAATAGAGGTGATACACATGCATTACCTGTGTTGAGAATGTGCAAAAAAACCCATCAATATAGACCACATTTCTTTGAGGCATTTCTTCAAACAACTCAACACTTTTTCTATCATACCACATTTTCCATACATGTGTACCAAAGCATTTTATCAAACTACTCACTTCCTTGCTACTATGGCTAAAATCCTAAAATAGGTGCTTTCCAACAAACTATGGATGCTTGGAAAAATTTCTATCAAAGCATAATAGTAACCAATAATACCATAGAGAAGGAAATGAACTGTTTGAAAAAATGCCTCAAAAAAATGCGGTCTTATAGTGATGGAATGCCATGACGTGCATTTGTTTGTAATGGCATTCCATCACCATGAGACCCCATTTATTTGAGGCATTTTTTCAAATAGTTCACTTCCTTCTCTATGCCACCATAGTTATTGTACATGTCTACAAAATAATTTTATCAAATGGTTCACTGGCTTGCTTCTATGGGTAAAAGCCTAAAAATATGTGCTTTCAAACAAAATATGGATAGGGGAAATAGTAGACATGATAGTAAAAAAAATATAGTTTAATAAGTAATCAAAATTTTGTTCATTATCTCATACATTATAAGTCATGACGTGGATCACTATTGTAGTTTTCTTGATTGAATAATTTGTTGTTTATTTTCAAATGTTGCAAGTGGAAACACCTCTGAATGTTTAGAGTACAATGGAGATCGGTATTTCATCTACTATAGAATCCTCGATGGATTTGACAGGGGAGGTATGAGGCAAATTACTAAATTTTAATTTACATTCGTTTTTATAGGTGTTAGTTAGTGACAAATCAAACCATTATTGATTTGTAGTTTAATTTCTATTTGGACGGTTTATACAGGGCTTCAACATGCTTCAACGTGGGCATTTGAATATTTCCCTCGTGGAGAGTGATCATCAGATGGCGGTAAGTGATTATTTTGTTAAATATATCATTTTTTTAAAAGTAATTTCTATATATTAATGTCTTTAATTCTTATTGCAACAGATAAGACCTGACCAAGAACTAAAGCCTAGGAGGAGCACCAAGAGCATTCCTTGACAATAGCATAAATGAGTGATAGATGTATCACCATCTGATTGACAAGAAAAGGGAAATTTTTTATTTCAAGAGGATGGAGAGTGATGAATTTTGATTCTAGAGCCCTTTTTTGTATGCCTATATGACATTTTTGTACATATTTTGTATTAGATATATTTGAAATTGTATGCCTATATGACATTCTCATAAGCCTATATGGCTATTTTGTATCTATATTTTATACTTATATCGACATATATTGATGTATGCCTACATGGATATTTGGTTAAAACAAATCTCTTTTATCGATGGTGTCCATATTTACATTATAAATCCATAGTTCAATAGATATGAGTTACGTGTATTCAAGTGATTATTTTACAACTTACGTGTATAATTTGTGACTTACGTGTATTCCAATGTATACTTTGTGACTTACGTGTTTTTATGTATATACCTTGTATTCATGCATATACTTTCTATTAATTCTGTATAATATGTATTTGTGTGTATACTTCAAGGCTTATGTGTTTTTGAGTACTTGTGCTTCCCTTATTCAAATGAACATGCTTCAATTATTCACATGTATACTTATTAATTGGCTAGCCTTTCATAGTTTGTCTTGGATATTAATTGATTGACACTAAACAACTTTATTAGTCGATGCTAACCAACTTCAATATTTCTAGGAATACTAGTAGAGTTACAAATTCCAAAATTGCACAAATTGAAAAGAAAATATTAACTGTAAATAAATGCACTAATTATTAACTTGATAATTGATTAAGAATGAGTATAAAATATATCAAGAGATGAGCCTTCTAGAATGACAATTGCCAACTAGAAAATAGACAAAGCTTTCCCAATACTTTGAAAGTAATAATCCACCCAAAATTGCAACAGGAGAGAAGTGATGCGGAGCTGGGAGGCCTTCAATTACCAATCACAAATTCAACTAATTTCAACAAGCCTTCAATCTACAAAATGCTAACTCGGGTGATTCTCTTCACAACTTCACTATTTGCCTTGTAGGTCTACAAAACTAGTTTCTTGGACCTATCTCACAACTCCACTCTCAAACCCATTAACCAATTATATTTTTAGACACCCTTTAAGACATACCAAAACATATATCAAAATTTCATATAAGTCTTTTGGAACAAATCCCTCAAACTAATGCTTCTACGCTTTCCTCTTAAGCCAAATAAGCCTAATTTACAAAGCAACTCTCCTCTAAACAATATTCCAACCCCAAATACCTATGGACAGTCATTTACCCATCTATAAAACCACCAAATCTACAAATTTTAGCCAATGAACTACTCACTAAGTCCTCTTTATACAAAACCCTCATTTTTAGCAAGTTACAAAGGGG
>VDFB02047230.1:139418185-139563693 GCA_007258455.2 Sequoia sempervirens
TATTTGTTGCTAGTAATGCTCCTTGAAGAGGGAAAATGTCAAAAGCAAAATATAACGCGAGCACGTTATAACGCGCTCACGTTATATTTTGCATTGGGAATCCCAAAGCCTTAGCTTTGTTATTTTCCTTGGAATACCAACCCAAAGACCAGAGATGTGTTTTTTCCAAATTCAACAAATTTTCACATAATCGGGTTTGTGCTCACCATCAAGGTTGCATCTGGTTCAATATCAAGAGAAGAGTGAAGACATAAGGGTAATGTTGGGTTCTTCCGTAGCTTTCCAGCGATGTAATTTTTTTTTTTTCCTTTCTAACAATGTTAAACCTTTCATCCATAATTTCTTTTTGATTGTATGTCCGTTTTTCTTCAAAAGCAGTGTTTGGTATTTTTTTCGCTATAAATTAATCGTTCATCGAAATTTGAAATAAATTATATTTTTAGAAACTAGACTCCATTCTACAATTTAAAAAAAATAAATTTTTTAAAAAATCTATTAGTTTCAAAAAATTTGAGGGGGAGCATGGCCAAAATTCTGCTTTTTACGAAGTGCCCACTTAGAAAATTAGTAAAAAATCAAATATTCATTAAAAAATTATCAGAAAATATCCAGTCCTTACTACATACTATTATCTAACTTCTGACTGGAGCGATTTTAAAAATACTACAAAAAAGTACACCATGCTCGGGGCACACAAGAGTTGTTATGTTATGTTTTTCTGACAGAAACAACAACAATTTATGTGTGTCCCTCTTTTGAACCCCTTAATCTCAACCATTTTCAAAATAAATTAGTAGTTTAGAAAGTAGACTCAGAGCACTGCGGTCCTTGTTTTTGTTCCATCAAAATTTTTTGAGTGTAGCTATCCTCAATTTCACGTCCAAGGTCAATATTTCCTGATTTCAGAAAAATAATGGCCACTTAAGCCCCTTTTTTGGGAACCATCTTGGTGCACTTACCCTAGTCTCATCAATCACAACATCACGACTGAATATGAGATGATCCATCTCCACATCAATCAACCTGTATGCCTTGTGATTGTCGCTGTAACTAGTAAACATAAGTGTTTGGCTCTTGGAGTCCAACTTGGCATGTTTGGCTTCTAGAATCCATACATGAGTTGTAGAACCGAAGACTTTCAGATGGCCCACCTTAGGCTTACGTCCTGACCAGGCTTCTTTTGGAGTCATCTTCTTAAAGGCTTGTGTAGGTGATCGATTCAGGAGGTAGATTGTAGTGTAGATTGCTCCAACCCAGTATTTCTTAAGTACATTTTTGTACTTGAGCACAGAACAAGCCATTTTAGTAATGGTGTGATTCCTACATTCAACGACACCATTTTACTGAGGAGTGTATGGTGTGGTGAGTTGGTGCTTAATGCTGTGTGCAAGACAAAAAGTTAAAAATTTAGCTGAACAAAACTCCCCCCCACAATTATCTGACCTTACAGTGACAATATGAGAACCTAATTCTTTCTCAACTAAGGCCTTAAATTGTTGAAATGTGTTGAACACGTCTAATTTATGTTTGAGAAAATACACCCACATTTTCTGACTAAAATCATCAACAAACAATAAAAAGTACCTAGACCCAGTAACAGAAGGAGTATTCATTGGCCCACATACATTAGCGTGAACTAGTTGAAGTACCTTGGAGGCTCGCCAAGAATCACCATCCGAGAACGGTGTCTGATGCTGCTTGCCAGCTTGACAAGCTCCACAAACTCCATGATTTTGAGTTTGGATCTCAAGTAGACTAGCAACCAAACCCTCTTGAGACAATTGAGAGAGGTAGTGCACATTGAAGTGCCCATAATGTTGATGCCAAAGTTTGCTGATGGTTGTACTCCTAGTTGCTAGAGTGTGCTCTTGAGAATCACTGGAATCAACAAGTCTGTATAGACCATGATCCTCAAGCCCCATAGCAATTGTTGTACGAGTCTCCCTATCAACAATGTTGTAGGTGGATGCACTGAAAACAACATCTAACTGGGGAGAATGCCGCATGATTTGATTGACTAAGAGAAGGTTATGTTCTATGCCTGGAACATAGTAGATATCAAGAAAGAGTAAATTTTTTCCTCTTGAGTGAATCTAGATATTGCCCTTACCAACAACTGTGTACTCTTCGCCTCCTCCAAAAATGATAGAATCAAAGAATGGTTCGAACTTTGTGAACCAATCTTGATGATGAGTAAAATGTCGCGATGCCCCAGAATCGATATACCAAGCAAAAGATTGGACTGGAATTCAGTTCTTTTGGCCATAAACACATAGAATGTAGATTCTTTTTGCTCAGTGTGCTCTGCGAAATTTTCCTTTTGTTGAGACCCTCCTTGCTTCTTTTGTTCAGAAGCCAAACGAATGCGATAGTCAGCCTTCATGTGACCATATTTGTGGCAATAGTTGCACTGAACGTTCTTCTTCTTCTTCTTCTTGTCCTGAGAAGAACCAGAGCCTTTTGGCTAAGAAGATTGAGCCTTCCCTTTGTTCTTAGTAGAAGCTTTGGTAGAGAATGATTACTCTGTGGAGGTGGAACTGGCACTGCTTCTAAACTGCTATCTCCAGCAATCCTACTGCAAGAGCTTGTTGCAAAGATCTTCAAAATTGAGATCAACATTGGTGGAGGTGATATTTAATGTCTTAATGAAATGCTCATACAAACATGGGAAACTCTTTAGAGTAGTGACCACCATATCTTCTTCCTCCATTTTTCGACCAATTATCACTTCCAGTTGATCACAGATGTCCTTAATCTTCGTCAGATGTTCCTGTAAGGACATTTTCTCATCCATCATGATGTAAAAAAGCATGTTCTTGAGAAAGAACGCTCTGCTCTTGTCAGAGGTTTCATGAAGGGCCTTTAAGTGATCCCAGATTTTTGTAGTAGTTTTGCCAGATGATACTTGAGGTAGCTACTCATCTGTGACTGAGAGTTTGATGAGCATGAAAACTTCTTGGTTGCGTTCATCCCATTTGTCCTGATCCTTTCTGGCTACAATGAGACGGGTTGAGTTCCCCAAAACGACCTGATCGAGACACCAATATTCAAAGATCGTAAGCATTCGCTGCTTCCAAGTGTTGTAATTCTTCCCGTTGAACTTTTGGCTGCTTTCAAGCATTATATTCGTCAGAGATGCCATCACGTACCTCGAGGTCAAATTGGTGAGGACAAAATAATGCACAAAAAATAGAAACAGGTTCTGCAAAACAAATTCCAAGGCAGAAACTGAAACCCTAGCACGAATTTTGAGGTTTTACTGAGAACCCAAAAATATTAATAAAAACCCAAAAGGATTTAAGAATACCCAAAAAAAATTGATGGCACAAATTTTGAGGCACAGAAAATGATGCACCCAAAAAATTCAAAGACCTACCCAGTTGAGATCTCAAAAATCCCACCAAGAATCTACAATCAGAAAAAAAAATCAACTTGATCTAAGCGGTCAAAACCCTAGCCGAAAATCACAGAAACCCTAGCCGCCATGGATGACCAAAAAATTGCAGAAAATGTCTGAAAAGTGTGAGCAGAATGCAGAATCAAATTGTGTCACCAAAAGCAAGAAAATCGTGGTTAGAACCCTTCAAGACACGACCAAATTTTTAGAGAAATTGCACCCAACTTTATGCAAAAAATTCGTCCAAAAATGAACAGAGAAAATGCGTCTCAGAGAAGAGCTCACGATTTCATGAGGTCGCGCTCAAAAGATGTCTGAAAATTGCAATTAAAAAGATGAAAAACACGATTTTATCTGCAACGCCAAGAATGAACGCCAAGAAAGAACAAAACCACATGGATTTTTTTCAGCACCGGTGCGGCCAGAAGAAACCCACATGAATCGTGCCACGAAAGGTAGGTTTTAGAAACGCGGGCTTGAAGAAGATTAAAAACATGTTTCAGAAAACACAAACACCAGAGATCACGGCTGACACAGAAGAAAAAACATGACGTAATACGGAAGTCGCCACAAACTTCAAATCTCAACCACGCAACTTGAAGAATTCACGATTTACAAAAGCCCACGAAATTCCAAAAAAAATAGGTCAAAATACCCTAAAAAAATTTTCTGTGTAGCCACGAATATTTTTCAAAAACTCTCGATCTTTCTTCTTTAGGAAAAGAGACGTGATTTTGAAGCCCATAAACCCTAGCACAGAAAAATTTTGAATTATGACTTTTTTTTTGGTAAAGCCAACGAATTTTTAGGGTTTTTTTCTTTCCTAAAGCTCTGATGCCATGTGAATGGTAAAATGCATTCTAAAATTAACATAAAAAAAATTACATAATAAAGAGGTTACAAATAATACTGTAGATATTAACTATATCTACCTACCTACTAGTTATTGTAGAAACAATAACAACTAAACTAACCTAGAACATTTTAATATTGACCATTAATAATACAATAATAATATTATTCTAACACTCTCAGGGAAGGGAGTGTTAATTTGAATCCCATCACTGATATTTAATCTTCCAATTTTGATCAAATAATAATAAAAAGAATCTGAAGTTAACTAGTAAATTTCATCAACAAAATTGAGAAATTTTGCCAAAATAGTCTACCAATTACAAAAGAGATTCACTAAAAGAATGGATGAAGAGTTTCTAGATTTTTAACAGATCATAAATACTAATATTTAGAGTACCTGAAACATAAACTTGCAATTAGCATATTTTTAAAGAAACATTAGACAGACTTACATATAAAATGTGTATAATTATTAGATTCTCCAAAATGTACAAGTATTAATAGTAGATCTTATGTTTTTCCTTGTAATTAAAACTAAAACACATATCTCTTATTTTTTAAACCAAAAAGATTCAACAACCATTCTATATTTGAAATGAATTCTATCATGTAAAACTTTCGAGCTACCCATAAAATTTTTGAGCTACCTCATGTCAAATTTTGTTAGACTTTTTTGTGTATCAAAAAAATCTTAGAAGTGAATTATAAGAAATTTGCTTTACCAAGCTCTCCTTTCTACACAGTAAAATGTATAGTATAGTACAAAACCTAGTATTTTCTATGGTAATTGTTGTAAACTTCTTTATGGGTCGATGAAATGCATGATCATTCATTTTCAATCATTTGCAACCTCTTCTAACCATGAACAAATGATGTACAAGGCTAACTGATGTTGTATAAAGTTGCCATTCTCTTTTACTCTAAATGGGTTATAGTTGTTGTTGCAATTTCAATGAGAATAGAACCTATATATAGAAGATTCTATAATGCTAAAGAATATTTTAAACTCATTTGAGAAGAGTGATTATTTAATTGTTGTTACATTTTAAACAACATCATCATATTAAGGAGACCACATAACCAACCTAAGTGGGAATTTTCAATACATTATAAGCAAGACCATTCGATGATACCTAATAATTTGAATAATTTAAAGGGAAAAATAAAATGCAAAGACAATGAGAAGAGGAGGCGTTATGAGGAGAAAGTTTTAAATTTTTTAAAATATATATGCAAAGGGAGATGGTATGGTAGAGGGGGTGTGCAACAGAGAAAGGAGGTTGTGGCATACAAAAAGGAGGGAAAGATAGGTGTAGAAGGGAAGATTTCTACACAGCTAAAGAAAGGACATATAATGGGAAAGGGGTTGCCATCATGAAGGCAACCATAAAATGAGGAATCTAGCATCCTAAGATAGGAAGACAGGTCACACAACAAAGGAAGATAAGGGAATTCAGGTCGCATAACTATTTCTATATATGTTGGACACCCCTACTACAGATATGGCCAAGGGTATGTTCACATCTATTGCTTTATCTGACTACAACCACCTAGTATGCAATCTCTTTCTTTCCCTAGTTTAAATAACTAGAAATGACACTTCCTTTTTGAGGACACATTTTAGCTCTTAGGTCTTCGGATGATATATCATTCATAATCATTCCTGCTATTGTAGAACTAAATCAATCGGTTGCTGCATTTTAATTGAATTATTGTCTCTAAAGTACCATGCTCATTTCCACCACATTGCTAAATGGTTCGAGCATAATGTATCTCCTATAAGTGATTCCTACTTCGTACCATTGCATATACGTTAAGCTTTGTGTTTAGTAGCAGTCGATGAATGCCATCAAAAAGTTAAAACAATGTTTGAAAAAACTTTATATGTTATAATCCTATCTGTAATACAATATTAGATTTTTAATACTTAAAGCATCTACACATTGGCTTTAATAGTTTTATCTTCTCACATATTTACCATCTACTAATATCATCTTAAAAAGCTACAATATACCATCAATGTCTTGACTCTGGACTATGTTCAAATTACTAATCCCTTTATCTTATGTGGGTGAGAACTTGAGGAATAAAAGGGCCATTAAAAGAATGTGTAATTTAAAACAATTCAAATGATCCAAAAGGCTGTTTCCTACTTTTATTATCTTCTACTCTACATATCAGTTGAAAACATACAAATTTACAAAGTACACATGTTGCAAATAAAATAGTGGATAAAATACATTAGAGAGTGTGAGAGAGAGAGATAACCGACCTAATAGTTGAAGCGTTGCCAGCAGTCAGACTTCCAGCTTCTTTAAAAGCTGGTCTAAGTTTCCTTAGCTTTGCTACATCAAACTAGCACCAAAGAAATTCAGAATAGAAAGAAAACTTATTTAAATGTAATTTAATCAATCCATTCAATATATATTTTGTTGTTTGATAAGTCATTTGCATAAATTATCTCATGAAAAACTATATACATCTTAAGAAGCCCAACCTTCCCTAAGCCTTCATCTTTGTCAACAATCGTAGATAGCTTTCTCCTTCCTCCTGACACCTCAACCTACACATTAGGTTCAAGAAGACCAATAAGCATAAACAAAATAGAAATATAATGACTATTGCTGCTAGAGGTTTGAAGCCATGGTTAATACTTATTCCATTCAAAACACACATACATACCGACACAATTTCCAATTCAAAAGCACCACAATTCTGGGCTGAAATTCCATGCTCAAAGCTTTGAATTGCAATTGTTAGATACATAAAGTGACAACCTAAATATTGCTTACCAATTGATGGCAACTTCCCATTTTAACATCAAATGATTTCTCCATGAATTCCAATGCATAAAAAGAACAGTAGAACCAAATTAATTTGGATTATAAAAGTAATGTTTATCAACTACCTTTGTTGGGCGTCCAATATCATTTTTACTATATGTATTCACTTGAAGAGCGGCAACAAATCTTTTGATTGATTTCAATTGTTCTTTAACCCTCACAACTCTTTTTGTCATTATGGATCTCTTGAGAGAACACAATTAAGATTAACTTGAGAAATCAAACAAGAAAGCATCTAAGCATTCAATGAAAATAATTAAAAAGTGAGGGTCTACCTCACTCCATGAACTACTGCAAGACTAGGGTAGAATTGGCATCGGTCAAACAGGGTAGATCCAAAATCTCTCAAACAGTATAAGCTTGCATAATTATTTCAATATCCAATCCTATCCTTTTAGAGTATGTAGTTCTCTCAGCCTATAAACATCAAGTTCAAATAACAAATATTAGAGTACAAAAGTTTTCATAATGTGCAAAATAATGATCGATGCAAAGAACAAAAAGGTTGTGGTCTTAAGATCTTACCTTATAGTCTCAACACATCTTTTTGCCTCTTCAACCATCTAATTGATGTCTCTGAAGCTGTTACTGTCACCAAACATCTTAGTATGTGGAAGCTGCAATCCATGGAAAGTCCTTTGAGCATGGGCGCATTTTATTTCTTTGGCTTCCGTGCCAAAATCCTTTTGGGTGGTGAACGGAATTTGAGATATACATGATTGCAAATAAATTAAATTTACAGAGTCAGCCAAGTGTCTTGATTGCAACAAAACAAATAACATATGGGTTGGATTATTTTAATTTCAATAAGCAAATCTCAAGCCTTTCCACTGATGGCATATCTAATTGAAATCTTAGTTAGATTGAGTGGGAAGTAGAAGATAATGTTGTAAAGCCACACTACAACAACCCAGCTCCACCCCATGCCCTTTATTGCAGCAAATCCCCAATTTGCATAAACAACAATCAATGTTGCAATGAGGCAAAAATCATCAGCAAAAGTTTTATTTGATGAAGATAAAAAACTAAACAAATGAGATGGAATGAACAGGAATGTTCACTATTAACCAGAAGAGTGATTGAGATCACGATTTGTGCTACAACACTATTTTGAGCAAACATGACAAGAAACCCTACATGATTTTTCTTGTTATAACATACTGTTGGCTTATTGCTATGTTTTAAAGCTCTTCCTCCAATATTCCTAAACCTGCTTTTCTCACACTAACGTCCTTGGCATGAGGCCCCATGCATAAAATGTTGGGAACTGTTCTACATATCATTTATGGTCTGAATATGATCCAGAAGCATGCACTGTTTTCGTGATAGTTTTTGATGTGTATGTACTATATAGTCAATTAATAAGTGTTGAGACATAATATTGTTGGTAGTTGTATATTGTTTTAAAGGAAATTATGCTTTTTTGTATAGACAATAATTTTACTCTTTATGGGCAGAGTTATTAATAGAAAACCTTTTGTACTGGCATAAATAACAATTCTTGTGCCAAAACTCCAAGAATATAAGGCACTTGCATGATAGCATGATGATTGCCAAATTTCAATACATTTTTATCTGACAACAAAATTGAAAATGCGTTTAACATTACATTTATCATTTGCCTCATTTACCCTTGGAGTGGAGTTTAGAATCATAGGTCCCACAACCCTATCAAAAACAACATATAAAATTAGTAATATTGAAATTATGTTAACAAAGATTAAGGATTAATTGGTGAAAGCACTAGAATTTTCTCACATCATAGCTTACAATAGCTATCCTGCCAGCTAATCTGTGATCTTTGCTATCTTCCCCGAACTTAATTTATAGCTCTGTTGCACATAAAAGTTTAAATATGCATGCATTTATGAACCTACCTAAAAGGCTGGGAATAAAGCTGTAACTTCAGAATTCATTGTATGGAAAAGCTGCCACCTGCCCTGCATTACATGGTAAGTCATGTTCTGTATGAGATAAAGACATTAATTTTTGTTCATCAACAATCTTGCTCATTTCAGCAACCATTGACACATGGTTTGAGACATTTCTATGCATCTTCCTGTACTCATTAGTTATCAACAAATTTGGTAATGTCCTTTGCATAAGAAGAGTCGTAATCAGTTTTACCATTCATTCAAAAGCATTTGTAGTTAGAATACACATACACTAATACTAGTTCTACGGAACACATGACTAAATTAAATGAGACACCAATTCATTATATGCCAAAGTACAAAAACTGTATCCTTGGTTGAAGCCATACCTAAGGTTATTCAATAACAAAACTGTGTTAACCAATGGCTTATCTAGAATTCTGGAAATTCAGTATATGTCAGTAGCTACTCCATATAGAATAGTGGATATTGAATCGGAGCAGGCCAAAGATGACATGTTGTCTGCATTATTGGAGAATATATGTTCCACATCTTGCTGAACTCTGAGATTAAAAACTTCAGTACATGAGTTTAGGAACCATACACACCACATTGCAGCCATATGCCATTAGATCACTGTCCTCGCCGATGACTACTTCTAATCCTCCTTGTTTAGGGTCCAACATGGATAAGTAAGCCAACTGAGCATCAAATTCATAAGGTGCAACAATAATCTCAACACCTTCTGTTTTAAGAATCTGAAATCAGGGGTATTTACAAAATGGCAAATGCTCATCAGTGTGGACCTTAAAATGGGAAGTATTCAGACGAGAACTGGAACAGACAAGAGTCTGTGCATTTATTTCATTAAAATAGGAGAACCCCATGTATAAGTTCATGTGCTATGAATGGTGTAATCTCTACTGCAAAATCTCAAGGGCACACCATTTTGAAGCATATACCAAGCGCGTGAACTGTTTGACAGAATGCCTCAAAGGGTGAACTGCATCGATTGCAGGATATGTGCAAAATAGTTGTATGCACAGGTTAGGAAAATGCACTCGGAATTTGTAAAGCCAATTCCCACAAAATTATCAGCGTACATGCATGTAAAATGTGGAAGCATAGACAAGGCAAGTGAATTGTTTGACAGAATTCCCCAAATAAATGTGATTTCATGGAATGCCATGATTGCAGCATATACACAAAATGGATTTGTTGAAAATGCTTCATAAATTTTCAAGCAAATGCAATAGGTAGGTGTAAGTCTAAATTCCACAACCCTTCCCAGCATCGACTCTGCCTGTGCCAAAATGGGAGCTTTGGAATAGGGTATCGACATCCATCAAAGCATCGACTCTGCCCTCGCAAATATTGAAGCATGAACGAGGACGCATAGACTAGGCAGGTGAATTGTTTGATAGAATGCCTCAAAGAATAAAATGGACTCAAGGCTGCAGGACACACACAAAAATGGATTGTTATGCCATGCTTTGGCCTCACAGTTTGTAAGCCAATAAGCTTATAAGGAATTGCGTACACCAAAGGCTCTGTCTTGGGAAGTTAAGGGATTAATATGTGACCATACTGTTATGGCATATATTACCGATACAGGTGCTTGTGTGCTTTTTTAAAAATGTCAAAGAAATAAACTTTTAAAAGAAAACCTCTAAAACAAGACAATTAGAATGATTCAAAAACACAACTGAGATAAATTCTACAATTTTCAACAGTTTTCAAGCTGAGAGCATCGTTGATTTTTGAGGAAGGGATTTTACCCACAACATAATAAGGTTATCTATCCCAATACCCAAATTATAAAAGGATAAAAAGAACACATTAAAAAAAACAGACTTTAAATCTTATGTAGTTACCAGAAATTGTGGAAATTTTAAAGGTTGCAACTTCTTTTCTGACAACTGGATTTGGAGCAATATCCACCGAATCAACTGTTGCCCCAATCTTCCCAAGAACCACATTATTCAGTATTCACATCCGCGTATGTTGCAGGAATGAGTGAAAAGCCGATCACGATTAACAGAAAAAAGTAAAAACCCCCATTGCGATTTGACATTTATTTAGCTCGATGTGCTCACAAAAGGAAATGGGAGGGAAAACGAAAATGCATGTGAAATGAGGAGGGGGAAATGAATGATAGGGAAATAAAAAAAATTATTTTAGAAAAAGTATTTTTTTATTGTCTTAACTTGAGACAATCTAAAAATTAAAAATATAATTTAAACATAAAATATATATTTAAGACAATATTTATATTTTGTTTTAAATTAATGGCTTAAATGGCCTCTCTATTGTAGTAGTGAATAAAAAAAAAGTTCTAAGAAAAATTCACCTTCAATTTAGTTGCACAAATAATAAAGTTAGAGTATGAACTATTAGTCCATGGGCTCATTTTAGCAAAAAAAAAATTTGAAAGCTACGAAAATTTAGATATTTAGAGACTTAGAGTTATTCATCAAGCAAAACAAAAGATCAACCACATCTAAAAATGTAAGGATGAGATCATATTGCCTTAGAGATTGGGATTTTCTAGAGTTTTGAAGCTCTAAATCACTAAGTAATTTTAAAAACATAAAATGTTGAATTTGATTGAATGGCAATAATCGAGTTACATTTTACTCCTAGATGAATAAGGATTCTGTCAAATTAATAATCTAGCCTAGTATCCTAGATAATTGTGACCGCTATAAATTATATGAGAGCAAATCTCAAATCTCAAATCTCAAATCATGTTATTTATTCAATAATCAAGAGAATTTGTAGAACAAATACGACCAAATGTATGATACACAGTTAACAAACCATTGCATATAATTAGATGTCTAATGGCCTGCGTAAACTAGTATAAAATGAACACACTTTTAAACCTTCAACTAATGTTACATTCAAGTGGGCGAGTTTAAACAACCAAAAATGTCATGCTTTTAGTAGAATGAGCAATATCTTTGCAAGCACCATAAATTTCCTTACAGTCTAGCTATATGATTAGCAAAACATAAAACATCACAGGTGGCCATTACTATGTATTCCAAGCAACGAAAGTCTATACATTGCAAGTATTGCTGAGTGAGGTGTGTAAAGGGGATCGAAGGCCGGGTTTCTATATACAACACACAAAATCTTGCAAGGTGGACATCAGATAGAATTTGGGAAATGTGCATTATAATGGAACATGATATGTAACCATCTGAAAGAATATTAGGTGAGAGAATTATGAGCTTGAGAAGAAACCAATGACAGTTAAACATCATAGCATATGCACACCATCTTGTGACATATGCACATCATGGTAGCATATGAATATTACTTATGGTGGATGTGCACTACGTAATGTCATATAAGCATTGTAGGATTCAATGGAGTTCTCATGATGAAAAGAATTCAAGGTTGGATATTCTTTTAGAATGAAAATATTTGATTTTACATATTAACTATGTGTTTACTTTGATATGTATCGGTCTGGTAGTTCATATGCAAATCAAAGTGGGACAAATTGTAATGGTAAAAAATGTATATCCAATCCTTTTCCCTTATATTTTAGGACTATTTTGATCAAAATTTCATACAATACAATAATTAGCTTATGAGTGACATAATTGTATATGAAATTGACTTGTAAAATCACAGATCTCAATCTTCTCATTATTAAGCTAAATTCCTATTTTAATTTCTAAACCACTTTTTTTTACTCTAAATTAAATTTATATATATATACAAAGATTAATTTAGTATATTTATTTAATTAACCTACACAATTTTATTAAAAAATAAAAAATATTAAAAAATTAATTTATTTTATCATATACTAGAAAACAAACTGTAAATACAACTTTTAACACATTATTATTAATTTTTTTAGTTTAAATGAACATAAAAATTGAGCAAAAAAAATAATTGACTGTAAATTTGCTTTTGTATAGTAACTTTATTAACTTTGCAAGAAAAGGGGCAATAAACTGCGAACTGCCTCCATTGTTGTTTGCTTTGTCCCTCTCAAAAGAAAACCTTTCTCCACTTCTCCGCACTCTTCTGGAAAGCTGAGGAATAATCCACCGTTGTAGTCGCTGGAGATTGTGAACTCCTTTTTATTGGGAGGTTTTGCGAAGACACCTACCCATGCCCATCTACCCTTTTCAAGCTTTAATGGAGAATATAGACTAGATTTTAATTTTAATGACATTTGTGAAGAAACACAATTTATAATAAAACATATCATAATGGCATCACCATCGCAGATACTCTTCAGCACCAATTTGAGTCCGGAATTGATATTCTTGTTGGAGAAGGAGTCAACGAGGATGAGATTCGGAGAGAATAAGGAGTGTACAAGTGAGGCCGCATCGGGGCGGCTTAACCGGCACACTCTAAGCTTTTGAATGCTTAGGTGGCCGGACCCATGTGGGGCCCTTTTAACCCAACCTTTCTGTTTCCGTAGCCTTTCTTAACCTTTTAACTTTTTCAAATCTTTGTTTCCGCCGTATGCAATTTACATTTCCCGTTCCCGTTCTTGTTCCCGTGCTGTTTGCGTTTGCCATTTCCACCGTTCACATTTGTTTTATGCAGCCAAAACAACAGACACTCGATCAAATCGGCGGAAGGATGCACTGATGGGAATCAAACAGGAAATGTATAGGCATTGTTTTTAAGCCATTCGCTGTGTTTCAACGTGGCCTGGCATCACAGATTTGTTTCGTCATTAGACCGTTTTAGTCCCACATGCATTCCACGACACAGATTGGAGTAAGTAACTTTTATATTTAGAAGAGTGAGTCTACATATAAGCGGTAGAAAATATAAATATTCTTTCTGTTCATTATATTCTCATATGTTAAGTAATGTTAAGTAATAATATTCTCATTAAAAGATTTACATCTTTAATTTACAATTAAATAATTATATTTATAATTTTAATGTTTCCTAGTAAATATTATTTATATTTAATATTTTAATGATTATAAAACGTTTTTTAATGAATATTATTTATATTTAGTATTTTAATGATTATAAAAAATATATTTAATAATGTTATTATATTTAATTTTTTATTTTAATGAAGAAAAAATGTTGTTTATTATGTTTTATTTAAAAATAAATAAATTTTATAAAAGAGATGTTTAGTAAATAATGATCTAAATTTCAAATATGAAGAATTTGAGGTCAGGATGAAGGGATGAAAATAATGATAATTATAGATAAAGGAAAATAAACATAAACCAAGTATAATTTAAGATAATCAAGTAGATCTTTATATATAAGCAATAATTAATTTAGATTAATAAAAGATAGTTGTAAAAATATATAATTTATAATTGAATATTAGTTAAAAAATTAATTATAAAATAGATAAGGATGTTTAGTTATAAGTTTGATGATGAATAAATCTAATGTAATAGAGAAAAACAAATATGCCTTGACTCTCCCTTCTATTATACAAGTAAAAATAAAAATAATTGCAAGCTAAGTTTTACTATCAACAATCATAAGAAGGAGAAGGTGAGGAAATAGGGTTAAGAATTATGCTTGTATAGAAAGTGGTAATGATTCACCTAATACACTAGCCATGGGATGAAATGGCATATTACACACTTTCATGTTGTGGTACATAGTAATTCTTTGTCTTAACATGGTGATGAGTCTCTATGTAGGTATCTAAAAATTGCTTGCAATCTTAGCATAAGAGTGTTAGGGATAAAATATTCCCCAATCAATTGGTTGCATTTTTTGGACCCAAGGAATTAAATGAGAAAAAAGGAGGACAAGAAAATTAAATGTAATATAAACATAAGCATGTAAGCATACGAGTGATTTAAAGTAGTAATTGTAATAAATGTGTCATTTGATAATCAAGTAAAACATCTCAAGTGAGAGCATGAAATTACATGGATTCTAAGATAACATCAACAAACTAAGGTCACCCTTGACATTGAAAAATAAAAAAATGGTGATTTAGCTCTTAATGGTTAAAAAACACCCATGGAAGTACATATGCCTATCCCAATGTGTCATCCAAGAGCATGATCATGCAAAGGTCAAGGTAAAGGCACTAGGTCTCTAGTGGTAGAATGGGTGTAGGAATGTTGATCCTCCAATAATATCATGAGATGAATTCACACAGGAATATGCCACTTGTAGACTTGTTATTTCACATAGGACAATCTAGTCAAAGTGTGCCAAAACTAGTAATGGAAAAGGGCATGGATATATATCATTAAATTTGTCTCTGACTTTGATGTGCATGTGAACTTTTATGATGATGCATGTCAAAGTAAACAAGATATCGCCAAGGAAACTATTTGTATTTTTAAATACTAAAAGATATATATTCTTAAAATATATAGTTCGCAATTATATTCTCCTTCCAATAATTATAACACCACCAAAAATATGCAAAATTGAAAAAACATGCAATGAATAACATCTATCAAACATTTAAAGTAAATATGGGGATTTTTTTTGTTTAGTTGTATATTTATATCAATTTTTTAATATTTCATCTATATCTCATACTAATAAATTCTAGATAGATTCTCTTTTCTCATTATATAGAGATCATTATTTAGTTCCTTTTTTTCCCCTAATTTTCTTATATAACATTACACAAGTCTTTCAATGCAAAAGAGTCCCTATCTAGTCACTTACTCAACCTAGATTTCATAGGATTTTCTAAATGAAAAATATTTGTTAAACCTTTCAATCCATCATTATCAATACATAATATCTCTAAATTATTAATAACCAAAGGGAAATCTAATGCATGTGTTAAAATATTTAAATTATTTTTAATATAAGATATTATTTGCTAAAAATTTAAATTGATAAGATCTTGCTAAAAAAAAATTCTACTTTTGACAAACATGGTACCAATGTTAGCAACTCAAGGTCCCTATTCCAAGTTTTGGGAAAAAAAGAGCCTTTCATGGAAGGAGATCTAAGAATTCCTTCAATAAGATTTTCTCTCTATTGAAACTCAATTGCATGAGTCCTTGAATGAGGAGTTGGTGAGATTCAAGCAATTTGAAAAAATTGTAAATTAAGAAGATTCATGATTTAAAAGTTAGGGCTAAAATAAATTGGCTCAAAAATGGAGATAAAGGTTCTAATTTCTTCTTTAATTATATAAAGGAGAAAAAGGCTAGGGAAGGCATTGGATCAATTTGGGTGGATAATCAACATAAATTATCTTTCTTGGGTTATAAATAAGTTTCAATATTTCTATAAAAATATTTTATTTGCTCAAGATAACAATATGGGCTATCAAGTGAATGAAATTAAAAAGAGAATTAGGATTTGTTCATTTGGTTTGATGGGAAATGAAAGAGACAAAAATCTACTATCAAGTATGATTGGTGTTGTTTAGATAAAGACAATGGTGGCCTTGGACTGAAATACTTGAGATTGTAAATAATTTTGCTTGTTGCTAAATGAATTGTTAAATGTCTAATTGGTAAAGAGACCTAAAAAATTTTAGTGGGGAATGACATTCAAATGGTAGTCCCTAAATAAGTTAAGATCAAAGGAAAGTAGGCCCATAATAAGGAAGAGAAAAAAATTGTAGCTTCATGTTAGTGTGGTGGCATCTTCAATGGAAGAAGAATCCCATGGATCTCTAATAAGATTTCTTTTCCAATAGCTAGGATAGTAAAGGGATCAAAGAATTTGTTAACATAATGAATAATAAATAGACCAAGTCTTGGGCTTCTCTTAGTACTGAGAATGGTTTACCACTTCTTAGAGGAAATACAATCTTAAGAAAAGCTTGTGAGAACATTCAATTTCTTTCCCAAATAAGTTTTGAACCTAAAATTTATGACTTGAAGTGGTGCGATAGAACTGCACTCTATAAGGTGAACTCCAAAAGATCTACAACTCTCTCTTAAAGTCTTTATAGGTTATCCCCTACACCTTAACAATTTTTGGTATTTGAACTTTAGTAATGGGAAATGATTTAAGATTCTTAAACACTCTTGGTCCAATGTGATTGAGCCAAAGAAAGCCTATTTTAAATGGATACTCTTATTAAAAAAGATAATTATCAATCTAAGGCATGTCCAACCTATTAATAACCTACACTCTATTTGTGAAATTCTTGAAACTATGAACCATATTTTCTTTGACCATTTCTTTGCTAAAGAAATTTGGCTTTTATTTTTTGTTGATTTGGATTGGTAGGATAGCAAGAATAGCTTTTCATGACAATAATTTTTATTTGGTTATGTTAAAGGTGTGAGTAGATATTTAATATTTTTTGATTGATTTAACTACTAATATTCTTCTTTTTTTTCTAAAAAGGAAACAAATGAGGGTACCTTTTTCTATTTCCCTACAATTTACTCTAACATTGGAGGTGACTAAAGAGAATTTATGGAAGATTTTGGACAAAAGACAAGTCAATCTCTTGAGATTTGAGGTAAAGACAACCAAATATTGGCCCTATGCTAGGGATGGAATGAAGAACTACTTGGAATTTTAGGAAAGTTACAAAAACTATAAATATGATATGCTTCTTGAAGACATGGGTCTCAATGAAAATTAGATAATTACTAAGGGTGATTGCAAGCTAGAGGTGGATAGAAAAAATGACAATATCTTAAAGATCAATTTACCCATTGGGTTTTATGATATGGATGTACATGGTGAAAGTTGTAATATCTAGATTGTTATGGCTTTGAGCACTAAAAATTATTCATATATGTAACATTTTTTCATATCTATGTTGGCCTATGGCTCCTAAACTTGTTATGCTCTTTTTGAGTGCAATATGTACTATGCAACCTAATTTTTCTTTGATAATATATAATCAATTCAAAAAAAATGTGCATATCTTTTTTTTAATATAAAATTTGTTATTTGTAATTATGGTTTGAACTCATAATTACAAATACCAAAATTTATAAAATATAATTTAAGCTTTGCACAAATTTAAGAAATCTAAACATATTTATATGTGACATTAAGGAATCAAATCTTACATGCTATAATACATGAAATCATAAATATATATAACAAATTTAATAAAAATAAAATTTTTAAATTTTTTTGAGAAAGTTAAACATACTAATATATTAACAAAAAACATCCAATAGAGAAAAGACAATCATACTGCCAAAAATGAAAAAAAATTACATACAAGGAAAACATGAACTAAAAATAAACTATGTATTCCAATATATTACACTTAAATCTTTTCTTATCATAACAGTTTAAAATTCTTAAACCTATAATTATAAATAAAAATATGACATTCCCTACATTAATAAGTCAAGTCAATTCAAATGTTAAAGTATTAAATCACCTTTTAACTATTTACACCTAATAATTACTAAGTTTGTGAATTTTTTTATTAATTATTACCTTCATTATTCATAGATGACATAAAGGAATCATATCCTACATACTTAATTTTTTGATATTATAAATTATTAAATAACAATATTAATTAAAATATGATAAGCTTTTGTATAAGCTTCAGAAAAGTTAAACTTACTCAGATTGAGACCAAACCATTGAATATAAAAAAGTCAATTATAGTACCAAACAAAAGAAAGTTGTATACAGTAAAACAAAATTAAAAATAAATGTATTAGGATTTATATTTGTACACAATTTTTTCTAATAAAAAAGTATAAAATTGTTAAAATATAAATATCTAATTCCCTACATTAATAAAAACTTATCATTTAAATGTTTAAGTATTAAATCACCATTCAACTACTACGCTTAACAATTACCAATTCTATGAAATCTTTTATAATTTTTGTCTTTCAATCAGTTATAAATATTCTTATGTGAAAAAGAACTAGATCTTATGTGTAGAAATATTTGTCATTATAATTTGCTTTATGAAAGAATATTCTCTTAGTACCTTTTGATCCACCACTACCTTTTTATTTTCCCCTATTTGAACCAAATTTCTAATTCATGGAACAATAAGAAATCATTTCATTGAGAATAGTTGTAGAATCAAATTTGAAATCTCCTAAACATTTCAAATAATCGACATCTACATCTCACCTAACATATTTGTATCATTAAATTTAAAATAAACTTCGCATTTAATTTATTTAATTTAAACATCAAGCTTGGTATAAAACATTAATTATTTTATTTAAATAAAATATAATAAACAACTTTTTTCATTAAAAACATAATTAAAAACATAAGAAATAAAATATAGTAACATTACTTAAATATATTTTATATTTATTAAAATATTATAGATAAGATATATATCTTTTAATAAAAATATTAGTATTAAAAGGTCAACCAATCTTCTTAATATAAATCACGCTCACCCGAATTCATGTTACGGAATGAATGTGGGATTAATAATCGCCCGATCCAATGATGAAGCAAACCGTGATGCGAGCAGCTACAGAACAGGTACAGAACGGGAACGGGAATGTAGTATTAACGGAGATTTGACAAGGTGCGGTTAAGTGTGTGCTCCGGTAAAGATAGGCTGGGTTAAGATGTGGGCCCGGCCACCTAAGCATTCCAGTCTTAGAGTGTGCCGGTTAAGCCCGGCCGGCCGCATCAGGGACTGCCCGTGCACATATTTCTATTTTTTCATCTGGCCATTTCTGCAAATTCCTTTCACAACATTCAGACAATGCGCAATCAAATGAAAATAACTAGAAAATTTTACTCCTATAAACTATTATTACCTCTATCCTCTGAATACAGCGATCAATAACCAATCCATTGTTTGCTCTGAGATGCAGCTGCTTCAAATTTTGCATGTGTTCCAAGCTTTCTATACCAGGCACCTCCCACCAGGTCTCAGAAAGCAATCCTTCCAATCTTGTGCAGTTCTCCAAACCTTCGATTTTCTCAATTCCATAGCAATCTCTTAGTTGAAATCCTCTGAGAGAAGTAAATCCTGCAAAACTCGGAATGTTCTTCAGCATTTCACAGTTTCCCAAATATATATAGTTGAGGGTCCTTGGCAGTGCTTCGATCTCCTTTAAATGATGATTGTCGGAAATAAACAGACTCACGAGGTGGGGACAATAGTCTGCAGAAAAAGAAATTCTGCATACTTCTATCTTACATAGATATATCTGCTTCAGGTTGCTCAATTCAAAATCCAATTGGCTGATTGGACACATGGATATACTCAGGTATTGAAGATTATTCAGGTATAGATATAGGGATGTCAGCTTAGGACACAAATAAATTGAAAGATTCGTCAAGGAAGACAAATCTCCAAGTGAGACAGGTAAATATTCCAGCTCAGGACACCAACTAATTTCCAGATTCGTCAAGGAAGACAAATCATTAAGAGAGTCAGGTAGACATTTCAGCTTAGGACAATCTTCAATTTTAAGATTCGTCAAGGAAGACAAATCTCCAAACGTGGTCGGCAAGCTTGTCGACAACACTTTTGATATGCTCATCTTTGCCAGGCTGCTGAGTTGACCTATGTTATCTGGTAGCTCCCTTAAACTGGTATAGCTAAAATAGAGCTCTCTCAAGGACGCCTGATTAGTGATGTGACGAGGCAACTCTTTCAATTCCTCGCACCAGAAAGGTTCAAATACTTGAGCTTTGTTATATTTTCCAGAAAGTTCAAGTCCTCTGACGTGAATGTGACTAGAGAACACCTATGTAAATTGAGATGTTCCAGGAGCTCTAGATTTTTAAAAGTAACCGGCAACCTTTCCAAGTTTGAGAAACACAAGCTTAGATGCCTCAGATTGCTCAAATTGCCAAAATTGCTCGGTAGTGATGATAGCATTTCACACCTATATAACACCAGGTGTTCCAGTGATTGGAGAAGGCAAAATTCATCGGGCAGACTCATAAAATTGTCGTTCTCAATGATGACTATCTTTTTCAAATGTTGGAGATGTCCTATTGATTTTGGGAAACCTCTAAATTTGTGGCAATGAGAAATAAGCAACTGCCTTAAATGCACAGGGGCCTGCAACAGAAACATAAAGCATACATCAATTATAAAAGGATTGAAATATACATTAAAAACAGGTAAAACGCATGCTACTTACCTCGCCGTCACGCTCCCCCCACAGCTCTTCTAAGTGATGTTTCTGATATCTGCAATTTTCTTCATAGAGTTCTAAAACCCTCAACTTTCTCAATGGAAGTCCTGACGAAAGATTTTGCTGGCCAATTTGGAACCAGCGAAGCCACACCAGCTGTCTTCATATATCACCCATTACTGGATTAAAATAATTTCCACTAAACACTAAATATTTGAGTCCAATTAAAGAGGGTGCGAGCGGCCAAATTCCTCCATTTGTGTGAACCATGAGTTTCCCCTCATCAACGCAAATGCCAAACTTATCAACCTTAACCATTATTGGTGCTTCCTAAATATAAATAACTTGAAATATTCAAAAATAAAATAAAATAAATATATAAAATATTCAAAAATAAAATAAAATAAAAATATAAAGCTATAAACTTCTACAAACAATTGAAATTACAAATAAAAGTTGTGGGAAAAACAAACTTCATCATAACTATTCCATCTTATTTGATTTGAGGTTGAGATTATTCCTTGAATGTGGATTCTTTTCTTTAGAGGAATAAAATACAAAATTAAAAAAAAAATTAATACAGCTATCAAAATAAATTTATTGGTTGTTCAAATACATATCTATCTAGTCAAAGTAAATTGTTAAGTTGTTTGGGCTATTTGATTGCAAAATAAATCTGATTAGTCAAAATTTTCTTAAGACGACTATATAATTGTAAAATTAATAAAAAATCATGAACTATAACATTCATGTGTAAAAAAGGTTTGTGTTGTATTTATTAAAATAAATATTCGAACAGTTCCCTTCGGGTTTCTTTTGTAAATGTGTGTGCGTCAGCCTGTGAGTTGCCAAGTTTAGTCAGCTTTCTATCAAATTTTGATCTCTCCCTTTTGCGCATCTCTTCTTCGCAACTTCGAGTAGTGGCTTCCCTTTCGGGTCCTGAGGAGCTGCACTGGACTTCCACGTGTCTCACTTGCAGAGGTTTTTATTTCCTTTTGCTTTGAGGTTTCTTCGAGTCACAAAAGCCTTCTGCGGGGGCCGTCATTTTTAAAGATTGTCCGAGGGACCCACATCTTGCTACATGGCGGTGTATCGCAAGCTTTTCATGCGGGAATGAAGTAAGCAACTGCGGGCTATGAAATGTTTCCGTAGGCCTTCTTTTATTTTTGGCGGGCCCCACCTCCTGTTAGGTGGCAACCGTTCGCATTTTTTCAACACAGTAGAGAGGTGAGCAACCAAGGGCTGCGAAACGCTGCCACACGTCTTTCGCGCCTGATTGTTATGGCTTTCTCTCCACTGCAACAAAGACCTCAGCCCATTGGACATGTGTTACTTCTTCGCAATCTCTCGGCAGTAGTAAGAGAAGTTTTCATTCAGGCAGCGACAGGCTGCCACGTGCCTTACACTGATCCTTGAAGCAGGCGATAGGCTAGCTGAGGGAGACTATGCTATTGGGTGCCGCTCTTCATGATTTCTAAAGCGGTGGATGACATTTGTAGCCTCGGACCTGGCTGGGACCACTGCCATCATTATGAGGGATTCACCTGCACCAGGATGACTAGATGTTGTGTTCTAACTCATTTCCATTGTAACGACATTGAAAATCTTCTGATTCAGGCATCATTGCAGGAGATTGTGGGATCTTTTCTGTTACAGCTCTCCAAAGCGATGGAAGTTTTCTCTCCGGCTATATATACTCTCTCTATCGACAAGAGTAGGGTCTAAGAAAATTTAAGAAAAAGGATACTGGTTTTAGCAAGAGACACCAGGCCTCTTTTATATGTTTTATTTGCAAGAAACTTTCAGACTGTGCCAACTCTTTGGCCTTTCTATTTTTTATGTATTGATTAAATTGTAAACTGTGCTTTTTATTGTCTTAAGTATTTCATCTGACAAGACTTCTATATATTGAATACAAGCTTGTTTATCTAAATCATGTCTAAATGACTCTTCTTAGTAGTAAGGATGTATGCGATACTATTTTATATCAATAAATAAATTGTTTATGCTATAGCTTTAAGTCTGATGTTTTGGAACGTGACAACACCATTCAGGCCCTTAAATCTATGATTTATCATGCCCATCAGCAAATTTTGGCACATCGCCTTAGATTAGACTTTGCTTCATTATATCCATTTCCTTTTCCCTTTCCAAAAACCCATTATAGAAGAAGCCAGCTTCTTTAAAATCTGGAGGTCACTCAATTTAGCGCAAAAGGGCCCCCCTTGAATTGAGTTTCCCATAAGGCACTGTTACCTCGTCAATTTTTGGCGTCAACAGTTTGTCCTTTTTCTGGCACACCCGGTGGGACCTAAACTAATGAAATTTCCTTATAGAGGGGTGTATGAGCCATCGGTCTGTAACTAGATCCCAGACTACAAATAACCCAAGTTTACTAGTAACTCCGCTAGGGATAGTCCAGGCCACAAATCAGTTAGTAACCGTTCCATTCCCACCACCCTTTCCTCTCACCATGTTGCTGGCCACGAATAGAAACTATGTAGCATGGGATGTTGGAAGCCCCCTAGTAGCTCCGGTAGCGCCTGCTATTTGGGGCGCTATCCCGATTTCGGCCTTGAAAGCTCTTCCCAAATTTTTCGGAGACAACACAAAAATGCCAGCAGAACATTTGCAGGATGTAGCGGATGTATGCCTGGTACATGGTATTACAGCACAAAATGTCTCTCCGAGGCTCCTCACCGCATCCTTCAAAGGCAAGGCTCTGGACTGGTATCGAACACTGACTCCTAATACAATTCGCACTTGGGACGACCTCGCAGATCTGTTCTATGAAAGGTTCTCAAATGATAGAGATCGTTCTTCATTATATTATCAGCTATCTGTCATAAGATGAGCACCCCAAGAGGCTCTGATGGATTTCAATGCCCAATTTCACTCAAGTTGGCAGAGGATTCTTGTGACTATTCGCCCGACTCCAGAACTGGCATTCATATTTTATCTGAAGTCCATTAACCTCAATATTTCTATGATAATTAAGTCTTTGGGAGGAGCCACTCTACCAAATTCTTATGCTACCGCTATCAAATCTAAGAATTATTTGATAGATTGCGGAAAGTTGCCTCATCGACCTATTATCCCGATATTTCCTGAAATATCAAACTCAGCACAAAAGGTTGCATCGACTAGTGCGGCAGTAACTCCCCAGTCGATGTACTCCTATGCAGCCGTTCCTGAAGGCTTGGCTTCTACATCGAGTTCTTCCAAGGATGAAATAGGCAACTTCAAGGAGATATTGCGAACTATGGAAAATGACATAACAACTCTCAAGCAGAACCAAACAAAGCCTCCATGGCCCGCATATCAAAACTATCAAGGTGAGTGGTCCACTTACCAGCAAAATCAATATCAAAGTGCGCCTTGCACTAATCCACCAGCACCGACTACCAATCAAATGGTCCCGGTGCCTACTCCGCTCACAAATGTGTCACCAAGCTCGAGTAGGGAATTAACCCCAGGATAAAACAATCTTATTGATGATATCAATCCATGGTGTTTCCCCTGCAATGATGCACATATGCCCCGAAATTGTCCGCGTGGCAGAACAATGCAATCAAGGTATTACAGTAGAAAATGGAGGACATATTTATGACTCACCAGTGGAAAGCGCGGTCCTTACAACACAAATGCAAGGAATGTCTTTAGAGCAAGAGTCCGACATTGCTCTGGATCATGCGCTCTTCTCTTGGATGGAAGAGGAGGAAACGATGTTTACTAATGATGCATGTATATCTAAAACACTGTAGGTGCAATCTAACTATAACACACACTCAAAGAAGAGATTCACTGGTGAGCCTGTTGTTTCACTTTCGGATAGCCCGCAATGCAAAGGCATGGCCGATCAAATTCCCAGCACTTCAACCATCTCTTCGCCTTCTCAACCACGGAAGGAAATTATCATAACAACAATAAAGGAGCAGAAATCTCTGAGCTTGTCACCTTTTAATGTGCTGGAGCAATTAAAGAAATCATCCGCTAATGTGTCTTTATGGGACATTCTAGCTATCTCGGAATAGAAGACTATGCTATAGAAGGCGCTTCAGTAAGAGATCTGCTCGACACCAACAGAGTCGTCTGCCAGTTCAGAGGTGGTTTACCAAATGCCACTAGCTAAGGTTCTTGCAGAAAAAGCAAAGGAATCCCATGCAGAAGGCGGAGGTAGGCCAAAACCTCAACCCTTCTTCTTGACTCTCATTGTAGGGGAAAAGCTATTACACAATGCTATGATTGATTCTAGTGCTAATACAACGATTATGCCAAAAATGATAGCTAAAGCCTTGGGACTCAGCTACGAACCTATGAAGAAGGGGGTGATGTAGCTGGATGGAAATAAATTTGATACTGTGGGTGTCATCAAAGCGCTTCCGTTAACTCTATTTGCTTGCCCAAGTATCATAGTCCCGCAAGATACAGTGATCATAGATGTTCCACCTATGTTTGGTCTCTGTTTATCTCGAGAATTTACTTCAAAGGTCGACGGATACTTGTCTTTAAATTGGTCACATCTAATACTTAGGACCAAGCATGGCGCAAAAATGAAGATAGAATCAGAGGCTCTACATTCCAAACACTTGGCGGACAAGGCCCTAATCAATTTTGAGGCGGCACATACCTCTATCACCAAGTAGGACATGTATAGTGTCAAATTGCTAGAAGAGGAGAAGGTAAGTGGAGACCGAAATGATAAAGAAGATGCTCTGTTGAGCGAACACATAAACAATGATTCTTTTGGGAACTATCATGCTACCAGATTGGGCACATATGTGATTTATGATGAAGACCAAGTTCTTCCAAAGGTCGTCAAAGAATCCAATGATAACCAAGCAAATGAGTCGTGGACATTGTATTTTGACGGAGCAAGGAGCAAAGTTGGAGTTGGAGCTGGGGTATGTCTAATATCCCCGCAGAATGAAAAGTTGTTGAGGTCTTTCTGATTCCAATTCGCCTATTCAAACAATGAAGCTGAATATGAAGGGTTATTTCAAGGCCTAAGCCTAGCTGAACGAATGAGTATTAAGCAATTGATTATGTTCAGAGATTCTGAACTGGTAGTTAATCAGGTCCAGGGAATTTCCACAGTGAAGAATATTCGAATGAGATCCTATCGGCATCGAATTTGGGACTTGATTGAAAGTTTTGAAGCTTTCAACATCCTGACCATTCCCCGAATGCAGAATAACAATGTAGATCACATGGCGGTGATCGGTACTCAGTTTGATCCTATCTCTGACTTGCTTTAGAACAAATATTCAGTGTGAGTGCTTGTTCGACCAGCGATTCCTGACAATGATCAGAGTTGGCAAGTCTTTGAGAGCGATGAGCACATCGCCTCATTTATCCAGCACTCAGGGGAATTTGCTGATCAACTTCAACCAAAGATCGCCGAGGCCTATGAAGGACAAATTATGTAGCTAAAGTCAAATAAACTTCTAAAAGGATTAGTTACTCTCGAGAATTTTTTCGATTGTAGTGATGCCTGAAATGATAAGCAGAAGTTCGTGGCAGACAAAAGTGATTATAAAAACCTTTGGGTCTTCGATGATAGGAATCTCTGGGTCAAAAAAGATGTCCCACAACAAGATAGAGAAAGGCTTATCAGTTTCTATGAAAAATATGTAGTGGTCTGGTCCTACGATGATCTGGAGGGTTACGATCCTAGCATCATTCAACATACTATTGAGCTAACAGAAGGTGTTAAACCAATCCGATAGAAACAGAGGCCAGTCAACCCTAAAGTTGAGGCCTTGATGGCACAAGAGCTAACTAAGCTCATTGAGTCACGTATTGTCTTCCCAATCAAACATAGTACTTGAGTATCAAATCTGATACTAGTCTGAAAGATGAATGGTGATATCCACTTATGCGTGGACTTCCGAGACCAGAACAAAGCATCTTTGAAAGATCACTATCCATTGCCTTCTATGGAGTTGATCCTCCAGACTGTCACAGGATCGAAAATGTTCTCTTTGCTGGATGGCTTATCTAGCTATAACCAGATTCGAGTCAAAGAAGAAGATCAGCACAAGACTACATTCACCACCAAGTGGGGAACATTTGCATATGCTAAAATGCCTTTTGGTTTATCCAATGCAAGGGAAACCTTCCAGCGAGCTATGGACATCGCATTCAACAAACCGATCAATAAGTTTATTCTAATCTATTTGGATGACCTTACTGTGTTCTCTAAATCTAAAGATGATCATTTTGATCATTTGGAATTAGTTTTTAAGAAATGCCAGGAGTTTGAGGTTTCTTTAAATCCAAAGAAATGCATATTCAGAGTACCACAGGGTAAGCTGTTAGGGCATGTTGTGTCTAAAGAAGGTATTTCAATTGACCTCAAATGAGTAAAGGCTATCAAGGAACTTCCCCTTCCAGTAAATAAGAAAGGCATCCAGTCTTTTCTCGGTAAAGTAAATTTCGTCAGCAAATTTATTTCTGATTTTGCGGGAATAATTAGGCCGATCACCCTAATGCTGAAAAAGGATCAAATTTTCAAGTGGACAATAGAAGCTCGGGAGGCTTTTGAAAAGGTCAAAGAAGTAATCTCCATAGCCCCGGTGCTGATTAATCCAGATCAATGCAGAGATTTTATAATGTATGCCTTCAGTAGCAAGTCCAGTATTGCTACTATTCTGACTCAAAAGGATAGTGAAGGAAAGGGAGAGCATCTAGTGAAGTTCTATTCCCGAACTCTAAAGTTGAAAGACAGGCTTTTGCAATAGTAAAGGGACTTAAAAAATTCTGCCATCTAATTTCCCGCAATAAGGTTCTGGTATATGTCGCACATTCTAGTGTGCGGGAATACATCTTGGAATGAGAGATCACAGAAAAAAGGGCCAATTAGATTACCAAGATCTTGGAGTATGACATCGAGGTCAGACCTACTAAGACTGTTAAAGGCAGAGGACTATGTGAGTATATGGTACAGAACGAGAAGGTACCTGCCAAGGAGGAATAGCCAGAGCTCGTCCTGATAAATGGATCGGGATCTGAAGACGATTGGCTAACAGATAGAATGAACTTCATGCAAACTAGAAGTTATCTGTCAGGCCTCTCATCCCAAAAAAGAAGGTATTACCAGCTTCATAATTGCGGATATACGCTGATAGAAGGAGTCCTTTTCAAAAGAAATTTCAATGGTGTGCTCCTGTGATGCGTTACTTCAGGGGAGGCACAGAGGATCCTCGATGCATTTCATAATAGCGACGAAGGTGGACATTTCTCCACCAAAACTACCACCATCAAAGTCCTACGAACTGGATATTACTGACCTACACTTTTCAGTGACTCCTACTCTCTGGTAAGGGCTTGTAAGAAATGTCAGTTCTTCTCTGACAAAAGGAAGAATTCAGTGATGCCCCTCAAACCTATCATGGCGGATGAACCATTTGCATAATGGGGTCTGGACTTCATTGGAATGATCAACCCGATTTCTAGTACCAGACATAAATGGATTCTAACAGCTACAAATTACTTCACAAGGTGGGCAGAAGCTATTCCCCTTAAGGGGGCAACAGAAACAGAGATTGTAGACTTCCTCGAAGCACTAGTGATAAGGTTTGGCCCTCCGAAGACAATCATTTCGGACAACGCCAGAGCATTTCTAGGTACAAAGGTATGTCACTTTGCATTAAAAAATGGCATATTCCTTAAGGCCTCATCAAATTATTATCCATAGGGAAATGGCCTAGCTGAGTCAACAAACAAAAGCTTAGTTTGACTCCTTAAAAAGGTTGGCTTAGAACACTAGAGGGAATGGCATAAAAATCTCTGAAAAGCACTCTGGGAAAACCCATAACCCCTAAGCAAGTCCTTAAGACTTTGCCTTATGAATTGGTGTATGGGAAGGAGGCGCTGTTGCCTATCTCTATGGAGATCCCAGCAATACAGTTATTGAAATCCCTTGAGATAGAACAAAATGAAGCCATGGAGGTTTGACTCATCGAACTATTGGAAGTACAAGAAAAAAGGGAAAATTCCCTAATAGTAATGACAAATCATCAATAGGTGGTTAAACGATAGTTTGACAAGAAGGTTTCTGACCAAGGTCTGAAAAGCAGAGACTTAGTACTAAAATATGACAGCAGGGTTGCAAAGCCAGGTCAGCACGGTAAATTTGATAGCCTATGGGAGGGACCCTTCAAAATCATTCGGTGTAGGCAACACAATGCTTTTGAGCTAGAAAATATGGAACAAAATCCGTTAGGAATCCCAGTCAATGGGATTTACCTTAAGTTGTTCCATTAGGCATTAAACTCTACCTTGTATAGATGTAAATAGCACTTTTTTTTCTTTTCCTATTTTTGGCCTGTTCTTTTTATAAAATTAGTTGTCTTTCTACACATTTATTCATTATCATGGGTAGGTAAAACATCAGAGTTGATATTACACAAATACACTCATACGTGGAGAAATAGCATACAAGACTTGCAAATCCAAAAAAATTTAAACATAGAAGCAAAAAGTGCATGGATTTTCCTTAAAAATGAGAAGTATATATTTATATATATGTTCTTTAGTTACAAAATGGTTGGGAGGCTAATTTTTAAAATGTACAAGTATCAAGATATAGTATATACAATAGCCTTTTATCAGGCTTATCTAAAGCAGGAGAGTTACATTTTGAGCAAGCAAGCAAAAGGGTTATCTATCCAAAAGAATGACTGGCAGCAATCAACGCATTCACTGTAGCGTCTACTTCTTCCTCGTCCACGAGCTCTTCAGTGGCACTGGCAGCATCATTTGACGCAATTGTCATTGGCGGTGGATACACCAAGTTCCTGAAGTCAGTGTACCAATCTATGTCATAGAAAGGTATCACGTTGTAGCTCTGAAACATGAAGTGAAGGGCCTGAGTAACCCTCTGCTGGTGTTGGTCATGGGTCTATAGGCAGAATCCGCTGAGAAATGGCAGCCAAACAACGACAACTTCTTCTTCGATAAAGCGACGCAGGTCACTGGCTGTTGGCAGGCCTATCCCATATGCAACATGCACAACGACCTCACCAAGCCCATTCAAGTATTTCTTCAGAAAGATTTCTTTAACCAGTTTCAGGATAAGTGGCCAGGGAACACAAATGTCCAGCATGGATGCTACAAAGTGTGAGCATATGTCGGTATTCACCCTATACTTATCCTCATATTCTACGCAATCCTTGCCTAAGACCCACTTAATTGCTACCAAAACCATCGAATGCTTGTTCTTCGTCATTCTTTTTAGCCTCCTAGTGGAAATCTTACTTAGAAATGCCGTCTGTGATTTAAATGAGGTTAGGTGAATTGGGGTACCCATTTTTCCTGACATTGTCCTTGGGCTCCTAAGTTAATACCGAAATTGTGCACCACCTAACCTATGAAAAGACTTGTTTAATGCTCTACTACTGACCTATTACTTCTCAAATGCTAAGTTTGTTTTGCTCACTATTGACTGGCCTATTTATAGAAAAATTGACAAGACACATGCCAATCTGCCTCTAAAAAATGTGATATTATGTTAGCTGCTATCTCAAAAGCCGAGTCTGCGTTTGTTCACATTTTTGGGCCGGTACATCTATGATAGCATGGCTCAAAGCGTGTTTAATTAAATGAAGTTGATTAATTAGCTTTAAAAAGGTGGCGCTTGTTGGTGAAGGGACGTATGGCCGTAGGCTATTATGTCATCTCTCAAGCGCATCCCAGAGCCCAAGGCGATACTCATATCTTTTTAGGCAGTGATCATTTGCTTGGCGCAATCATTCTGGCCGGGATATTAATTGCCAGCACATGCTAACACAGGGTTGGAAGGCCAGTTGCAAGCTCAATTTTCAAGGAGATCAAGGCATATCACATGATCTCATAAATGTAATAATTAAATCTGGCCACCTCGAAATATCAATCAGTTCATTTTGCATGAGTTGCAGGATTAACAGTACATGCCAAATTAAATGCAAAAGGCTTGCTTTCACCTACCACCTTGGGAAAAGTTGCTATTATTGCATAAAAAGGCTTAATATTTCAAAGTCTTTTTACAAACGCAAGGGAAGTGTAGAGTTGTTTTCTGTCAGTCTATCTAGAGCAAGCATATTCGTAGGCCAGAAACTTACAAATTCTATAGAGAAAGAAAAATGTTAGAATCTTCAGCTCAGCCGATGCAAGAGGAGATTAGCCAGGAACTATTCACGGCTATTCGTTCTTCGGTTGAGGTATACGTATACGAGGATGTAGCATATGCCATGCCTGGTATACCCGTAAAGACAAGAAGAGCCCACATAGAAGAGCTAGATAGACCCAAGGAATGGAGTAACCAGAAAAAGGTTAAAGAGGAATGGAACAATATCTATGGCCTAAAGCATGTGAAGAACCCTAAATCCCTCAGAGAGGCGGCTTGTGCAAGGTTATCATCAACAAAGGCAGACTAATCCACGACAAGTAGAGTCTGGTATTGTGGTCTCCCACAATACATGGTTCCATTGGTGCACTATTGTCCGGAGGTGGTCGACGCAGCTTTTCAGCACTATAATCTAAATACCCACTACATTGAAGGTCGCAATTTAAGGGTTCATATCAGCCTAGAAGCCATCTGACACATGTTATGTATCCCAGATCTAAGTAGAAGGAAGGAGACTATCGAGCCTTTTCATCCAAACAAGGGGGAGAAAATATGGAAGAAAATGAAAACCAGCTCAGATTTCTTGTTAGAAGAAACTAATAAGAAAGGTATCGCATCTGCTAAAGCACCAAGTATCTCATTATCACGTGGTTTATTCCACGATGATCTTCAGGATGCCATGTCAATGCTGAAATTTGTTTGCGGCCGAGACTCTGATGAGAAGATTGAGGCTTTTGAGCTGGGCCCTGCAATACAGTTTCGCAAGCAACATGAACTCTTTTGGTATGATTTTGTTGAGTTCATGGTTGAGGAAATGATACATCAAATGGAGAATTATCAGGTAAAAAAGAAGTTTAGATTTCTTTCCTACCTGGTCCACATGTTCCTGCATCAGAATTCGGATTTCTTCGCCCGTTTTGTTCCGCTATCAATTTCTGATGAGAAAAAATAAAAGAAAGCCAGTGTCTACATGGACACCTTTCATTTCCGCAACATATGACTATTATGTATTCACGGACTACTTCATAGCTGCAGTCTTGAATGATTTAATTGGAGAAGGCGATATCATCTAGCTCACCAAGGAGCATACTGGATTTATGCAGAGCTATACCCCTGCTTGTGAATGGTTCTTAGGCAGGGATTTTACAATCCTCCGAATGCGAGGGTTTACTGGCAAACCTTTCCTACTCCCGGCTTGCATCACCAATAGAGTGCTCACGCTGTAAATTTTTTGACAGGTGTGTGTCATTGATTTCACCTTCTGTAGTAGCAGAAGTGTCAAGAAGGGATTCTTCACTTGTTCGAAGAGTTTCAAGTCAATAACGCTGGTTAAAAAACAATCGCACAAGTTGTTAGAAGAGAAGCTGGTATATTTAGGGTTGGTACTGATAAATGATAAGTGAGAGTACAACCCTTTCAATGACTTACCAGAGCCACATATGAAGGTTACCCATGTTTTTTGACCATACTGGAAAAAATGGCTTAATCCGCAGAGAGATAGAGAAGAAGATTTTGTGGAATTAGCGCAAATCCCTATGCTAGACACTAGGGGCCCATGACACAAGTTCTATTTTCCTATGGCTGTGGCCAGGGACAATCTTCTGATGGAGCGCAACATGTATAACAAGCTGAAGAGGGGTGAGGAATGGAGTGATGAAAAAATAAAAGCTTTTTGGAGGTATCGCCAAGAAATAGCACAGTTGAATGCTCCTTATAATCAGCTAAAGGATGACTAGGAATTTGACAGATGGTGGAATAAAGGCCACTCCAGCCCAATTTCTAGTGTTGACAGGAGCAAAGAGGGAGAGGGATCTGAAGAGCATGAAGAAGAAGCGGCGGTATCATCCTCTTCAGCACAAGGGGGCAACGTCTCTGGGCATGCTGCTATATGGCCACTAACGTACGCTTTAATATATCAAGAGACTCGCATACACGCACTTGGACCACTAAACTAGCTAGGCTAATGCCTCAGCAGAAGGATCCAACTGCCGATGTTAGTGAGTGTCCGCGTGCGAAAGGGCAGCGCACGGGAAGTGTTATCGGAGGGGTTTTACAAGAACCCATCAGAGGATAAGTGCCCACTACTAGCCAAATGCCGGAGTTTGCGAGTGAGTCATGAATGATCTTGGAACCACCACCGACCAGTCAACAGATACATTTTGCTCTTTCCTCTCTTGCATCTCATTCCTTCATATCTGCCCCTGCTCCATTAGCATCTCCTGCCATAGGTTCGAGCCCTCCACCCTCTGCTTCTGGTCTAGTTCATTCGGTCAGATTTGCCCAGTTTTCACAGGCCCAACCGTTTATAATTACTCCTCTGAGTATGCTTATTCCTACCGCTACCGCTCAAACTTTCCTCACCTCGCTTTCAAAAAATGTTCCCCCAGTCGTCCCCCATTCTTTTTCTGCTATGTTTATTGATCGTCTTCCATTGCAACAAGATGACATCTAGTCAACAATTCCCCTTCCTGGGCCAATGAGCATTACTACTGAATCTCCAATTCAACCACTACAATGCCTAGCCCCGCTGATAGTTCTCAGGCCAAGCTTTGGAACGTGCCACACTTTTCTCCACAAACTGTCACTCTCCAGAAGAAGCAAATGCGTACACTTATGAAAATTATCTATCCCTATGCCCTACCTTCTGGTGCTCCTTTCGCAGGTGGGCTAGTTTCATCACCGGCCGAATTCATAGCATAGATAGATTGTGGAAAGGAGGCGCGCGCAAATAGAATGAGGTGACGCAAGGTAAAGGATGACAATGCTCCCGCCGAGCCGAGAGTACAAGCTTCGTATGATGAGGCCCGACAAGAATTAAAATTCACAACCATGTACCCAAGGATAAGCAAGCCTCAGGGAGAAATGCAACCCGAAGATTATGAGATCTATGCTGTCGGACTTGACATGAAGGTAGCCTGACTACAAGATAAGGTCAAAATCATGGAGGAGATGCAACGGGTGGTCACTTCCAACCTCCTCAAAACTAGTAGCTAGTTAAAGAAGAAGGATGAGAAGCTTAGGGCAGCCAAGGAAAGGGTGAGCTTTCTAGAGACAAAGGAGAAATCCTTGGAGGTAGATATCGTCCGAATGACTGAAAGGGCACTGACAGCGGAGAATGAGAGGAACAGACTTCAGGACAAAATTACAAAAACCTAGATTGCTGACCCAGGCTTAGTAAAAGAGTTACAGAGCCAGAACCAAGTAGCACAATAGAGCCTACGGTCAAAAGAGGAGGAGTTTGAATGCATCTGCCTTGAGTATACTCAGGGGATGGCACAAAAGGGTGAGGAGTTGGAGAGCCTACAAAAGCAGTATCAACAAAAGGTACAAGAGAAAGAGGCCAAATTTAAAAGCCTGAAGGCTAAGCTAAAAGAGGATCTCCGAGAGACAAAGACTTCTTTGGAGGAGCAATCGGCTAACCACTCCTGAGCTGAACAAAATTAGAATAAAAAAATGAGCAGCTATGCAGAGTAGTTGGTGTCTGAGAAAAAGAAGAAGGCAAAATTAGTTGAGACCTTTATTTCAAGAGACACAGAGATTTCTTCGCTTAAAGCCTCTCTGTTACCTGCCCCTGCCCAACTTGATGTCATTCCGCTGGTTAGGCAATTGTATATTTCTCACTAGGAGAAAGTCAAGACCTTCTGCCTAACACTGCAGCCTACCCTCTGATTTATCGACAAGACATCAAGGCTCAATCAAGAGGCCCAGGACATAATTGAGTAGTTCCCATGTTTCATCTTGGAGAAAGTTCCTGAGGCAAGGGACTTTCTCAACAAGTTATACTCCGTCTCGAACGAAATCCTTACTGGGGCGGGTATCGAAGATCAGGAGATTGCTGCTCAAATTGTCAATAAATTCATTCATTGTCACTCCACTTTCCAGCGCACTAAGGCAGCAACAGCTTTTCTAAGCAAGGCGCTTGATGGCATATGGGGAATTTTTTCTAAGTTAGGCAAGTTGGGGCTGCCATCCCTGTTCCTCGAGGATGGCTCCATTGCTACAATACATAGATTGCGGAGGTTATTAAACAGAAGGAGAAAGACCTGGAGGCACTCAGGAAATTTGGCAGCTCCCCAACGACAGCCGACATTGAGGCAATCATTCATCCACTCTCCCAGCTACTTTTCCATATCCAAGCAGGTGCTGGTCTACTTGAGATGCTACCTCACAAGGAAGCTATTGATCTCCGCGGGGCACAAGAAAATTTGTGTAGCATGGCAAAGCTGTCTGAAAGTGAATGGTCACCCTTGTAGGCTACTCTTTCCAAACTCTGACTCCATTCACCTGACAGAGAAAGCTCTGGTTTGCAGAACCAGAGAGTTTTTGGGTTCTACGTTCCTTGTCCGAAATGCCCCTAATAGTCACCAAAAGATGTTAAAATAAATATTCGAATAGCTCCCTTCGGGTTTCTTTTGTAAATGTGTGTGCGCCGGCCTATGAGTCGCCGAGTTTAGTCAGCTTTCCATCAAATTTTGATCTCTCCCTTTTGCACATCTCTTCTTCACAACTTCAGGTAGCGACTTCCCTTTCGGGTCTTGAGGAGCTGCACTGGACATCCACGTGTCTCGCTTGCGGAGGTTTTTATTTCCTTTTGCTTTGAGGTCTCTTTAGGTCGTGAAAGCCTACAGCGGGGGCCATCATTTCTAAAGATTGTCAGAGGGACCCACATCTTGCTACGTGGTGGCATATCGCAAGCTTTTCATGTGGGAATGAAGTAAGCAGCTGTGGGCTATGAAATATTTCTGCATGCCTTCTTTTATTTTTGGTGGGCCCCACCTCTTGCTAGGTGGCAACCATTCGCATCTTTTCAACACAGCAGGGAGGTGAGCAACCACGGGCTACGAAACGCTGCCACGCATCTTTCGCACCTAGTTGTTGCAGCTTTCACTCCACTGCAACAAAGACCTTAGCCCATTCGACACATGTTGCTTCTTTGCAATCTCTCGGTAGCAGTAAGAGAAGTTTTCATTCAGGTAGCGACAGGCTGCCACGTGCCTTACACTGATCCTCAAAGCAGGCGATAGGCTAGCTGAGGGAGACTATGCTATTGGGTGCAGCTCTTCATGATTTCTAAAGCGGTGGATGACACTTGTAGCCTCGGGCCTGGCTGGGACCACTGCCATCATTACAAGGGATTCACCTGCACTAGGATGACCAGATGCTGTGTTCTAACTTGTTTCCATTGTAACGACATTGAGAATCTTCTGATTTGGGCATCATTGCAAGAGATTATGGGATCTTTTCTGTTACAACTCTCCAAAGCAGTGGGAGTTTTCTCTCCAGCTATATATACTCTCTCTGTCGACGAGAGCAGGGTCCAAGAAAATTTAAGAAAAAGGATATTGGTTTTAGCAAGAGACACCAGGCCTCTTTTATATGTTTTATTTGCAAGAAACTTTCAAACTGTGCCAACTGTTTGGCCTTTCTATTTTTCATGTATTGATTAAACTATAAACTGTGCTTTTTATTGTCTTAAGCATTTCATCTAACAAGACTTCTATATATTGAATACAAGCTTGTTTATCTAAATCATGTCTAAATGACTCTTCTTAGTAGTAAGGATGTATGTGATACTATTTTATGTCAATAAATGAATTGTTTATGCTATAGCTTTAAGTCTCCGATGTTTTGGAATGTGACAACACCATTCAAGCCCTTAAATCTATGATTTATCGTGCCCATCAGCAAATTTTGGTGCATTGCCTTCAATTAGACTTTGCTTCATTATATCCGTTTATTTTTCCCTTTCCAAAAACCCATTATAGAAGAAGCCGACTTCTTTAAAATCCAGAGGTCACTCAGTTTGGTGCAAAAGGGTCCCCCTTGAATTGAGTTTCCCATAAGGCACTGTTACCTCGTCAATTTTTGGCATCAACAGTATTGATTAGTGATACAATAAAAGAATAATTAATTTCACTTTTGTTCAGTGAAACAATAAAAAAATATTAATTTTACCTGAACTTGGTTTTGAACATTAATAATTTGTTGACGAAACCAAAGGCGGTATGGTGATTGTTTATTGTTAATGTCTCTTCCCAAATCCCTTATTTGACCATGCATTCTTATGCAATTTCCATTGTCAAGCTCAACAAAACATAGGTGCAAGAGTCTTTTCCAATTTTGTAGAGCACTCCACCCCATTCCAATCCATAATTCAATGGTCAAGCTACTCTCTTGTCTAATGAAAAAACATGCAATGTCAAGAAACATCTCTTTTTCTTCATTATTAAGTATGTCATAACTTATTTTGGGCCTTTGCTTGATATCTGTAGACAATATTTTGGAGATCTTATACAGCTGTGACTCCTAATACTCCTTGCAAGACTCACCATATAATTGTGCTCCAAATATCTTGAGAAGCAAAGGTAATCCATTGCATACCTTTGAGAACTGTTCAACAAGTTCATTGAATCCATTAGGTGGATAGGATTTAGAGAAAGCATGCCAACAGAAAAGCTACTTTGCATACAATGGATCCAATGGTTTCATTTTATATAGGGAGGAGAAGCCCCAAGATTTAAGGAAGTCAAGTACCCGTGTGGTAACAATGACAAGACTACCCTTTGCAAGGCTATCTTTTGTGGGCAAAAAAGCATCCAATTGTTCTATATTATCCACATCATCAAGAACAATCAATACTCTAAATGATCTCAAAGCCCTTGAAATCATTCTCATAACTTCCTTAGTATTGTCAAATGCTGAACTTAAGATGCCAAGGTCATTGAGGAGCTTTCTCTGCTTCTCATGCAAAAGACCTTTGATTGCAGCATCTCAAACGTCAAACACAAAATTGGACCTCTCCCTTGAAGAAGATATTTGATTGTATAACTCTTTTGCAAGGGCAGTTTTACCAGACCCACCCATGCCCCAAATCCCTACTATTTGTACATCCTGGTTATCATTCGCAGACCTGAGTGCATTCGCCTTAAAATCATATACTATTTCTTTCAGACCGACTAGATGTTTTGCAACCTCTAATGGCAACTTAATATTTATTTCTTTCATAACATAACTCACAATTTTCATCAGCAACGTCTTCTCATCCCTGGATAGGTAAAAGCATTGAAAAATCAAGAAAGAATGCATAATTATAAAGATGGAGAGGCAGAATGTGTGGTACTCACTCATTAGGCTTAATGATTTCGCCAATGTAAAATGAGACGCCGTGGAGTGCTCTCTTCCACTCCTTTAGTTGTTCTGGGCTATATCTACCCTTCCGTTCATGCTCTTTAAAAGCCTGAACATAAATTCCTTTCCCTTGATCTACCCATCTGAGATCACTAGGATCTACATGGTAGAAAATAGGAATATTTTTTGTGCCAGATTTAAGCATAAATGAGAGCTCTGCCAAACACCACGGTGATTCTGCATACCTCTTAGAAAAAATAGCTATATGAAGCAAAGTGCTGGCCATTGTTGCTTCTATTGCTCTGAGAAAGAAATCACCATATTCCAACTCTTTTGAATCCAAAAAAATAGAGAGTGACATACCAGTAAGCATAGCATAGAGAGCGCTAGCTAAGGTGTTTTTGACGTCTGGTCCACGGTGACTGATGAATACATCGTAGGACGGTTTTCGCGTGCATTTTGAGGTAGAAGACGATGCAGATGGTGCGATTCCATCAAAAGCACCAATAACCTAAATCTTTTTTTTACTCCCAGTGGATGAAGTAGACGCCATATTAGAGATAGGTCACAGTGAAAGGCGATGATAGAAAAAAAGAAAAGCACTGGAAGCAGGCTGAGCGTGGGAAAGGTGAAGAGCTAAGTAATAGTGAAAAAGGAGTTTGCAGGTACTAAAGATGAGAAATGATCAAAGAAGGATCATTGTTCTTGGTGGGTGAAGAGGGCGTCCATAATAGGAAACGAAAAAAAGTCAGAAAAATGTGAGAGGTGGAGCCACCTTGTACCAAAAAGGCCGAAACATAAGACGTAAATTGAGTGGCTACTATTTGGGACAAAACCGCGTGGAAAAAGGCCAGAAAAATGTTCTGCCCTAAAACCATGATGACGTGAAGGACAAATTTATTTTGTCAATGTTAGCAAAATAATTTGGGGTGAATGTATTGTCTCAGTTTCTCTGGTTCAAACATTTTTTTATTGTTTTCCTTTTCTTGTCTTTGTAAACCAGAAGAGAAAATTTTCTAGTGTTTTAGGGCTTCATCTAGTCATTCCCAGATTCCAAGGTGCACAAATTCCTTTCTATAGCTTTATGTGTTGTTTCATTTACTTTCCTAGGTCATCTTATAGGTCATTGTATTGAATTAGGGTTTAGTGTTGCATCTTTAATTTCATTTATCTTTCCAAGTTCTTACTTGGTGGTGAACCCCTTATTAGCTTCTACTCAGCCCCTAGAACAACTCTCTTGCAAGATCTCTTTCCTTTTTGCATTGATATCTCAAGGGTTTGTTCTTGAGTAAAAGTTAGTGAAAATTGTCCTTCTAGGTCCTAAATCCTAGAAAGAAATAAAAAACTATACAATTTTCCACCTTTTAGGAGTATAGAGGCTATTGCATTGGATTCAACAACACCCATGACATACTCTACTTAGTTAGATCTTTTTCCAACTTGGGCCTTGAACTATTCCTTGGTCTACTCATATTTGTTGATCTTAACCATGATAGTGGAAATTATCACCTAGAGTGAGTTCAAGATTCTCTTCCTCTCATGTTTGATACCACAAAATAATTCTCTATACTTGATAATCCACTAAGTAAATCAATTTTATTTGTGCTTATATAGGGGTAGCTATCTCTGTAGCCCTAACTTCATATGTATATGTTGTCATGGTAGACTCTATTGTCTAATGGGTCTATGATCTTCTGTCTTCCTTAAAGCTTTAGAAGATTTTGTTAATTTTGAAGTTTATGATCTAAGGGAGATTCATGATAAAAAAAAAAATTATTGTTACGCTATGTTTATCTAAGCAATCCACCCAATATTCCTCAAGCACTATTTCATGTTTATAAAATTCTCCAATCATGATTGCTATATTTTCAATCTTCACTAAATGGAAACAAAAAATATTTTTAATATTGATAAATAAATAAATACTGTTAAACCTAAACTAAAAAATATTGTGAAATGAAATTTTTATAAATTGAATGTCTTTACATTAATATTCTATCATCCAAATTCTTTCTTGCACAAGGTGGCTCCACCCATCACATTTTTCTTTCTTTCTTTTATATGGTTTGATATGAAAATTATTATACAGGTTTTGTAATTTCTTTTCCTCATCATGGAATCCATTAGTCATTTCCTTTCTCTATAATTCTATGTTTTTGGTCATTTTTGTTCTCTAGAAAGACAAGAAAAAGAAATGAAATTTTATGCCATTACCTATACATCATTTGTTTTCAAAAATATTGGTCATACCTGACACTCCAAAAAAATATATTTATAATTTCTAACTATTTAAAATAGAAACATGTCATCTATTATTTATAATAAAATTTAAAATAATATTATTAAGATTAAAGTTTGATCGAAAAAATATATAAATCATATTAAAAATATATTGAAAATTTAGACTCGATCACCTATTGAAAATTTTATTCACCTGTATAAAAATTTGTGGTGATATTTATAATTATCAACCCCTTAATTAAACTAAAAGGGAGGGTTTACCACCAAGCTAGGGCTTGAAAAGACAAGAGATGAATGAAACATGCAAAACCTAACCAAATGACCCAAGAAATGAAATTGAAAATTAGGATAGTAAACTAAAAATGAACATGGGTGCACCTGTCTAAAGAAAGATGTGCTTGAAATGAGCTCAAAAACTCTGAAATCTTGCTATTTGAAGCCTACGGGGACTCATATGCCAGTCTAGGCGTATCAGTCCCAAACTAGGGTTTCTCAGTGGAAACAAGAATCTAGAACTATTAAATCAGGATCTATAAAAAATAGCAAAAAAAGGTATGCTATGACTCATATGCCACAAGTGGCATATTAGTCTCATTTTATTGTCAAGTGTCTTAGGAGAAAAATTATGAAGTGAAACTTTGTGAGCCTTTAAAGATGGATCAAATAATCCTTTTCACACTAGTTTCATGTAGATAGGTTGGAATCTTTCTCTAGATCTAAGTTTCCATGAGCCTTGACTATTAGAAACCAAGATTTGAAATACAAACCAGAAAAAGCCTTCCACAGAAGAGAAAACTAGGAAAAGAATAGATTTGCAAAAGATGTGCAAAATAATATTATTCAGGAATTCTTAATTACAAGATATTATTTTCTTTATAAAAGCAAAGATGCATAACCCTAATCTTATCTTGAGCAACAAGATAGCTCAATAAGATAAAGATGAGAATAATTAACCTAGGAAATTAAATATTACCTAAGTAAAGTTATGCAAGTGTAATTAAATTATATTAATTACACTAACAACCCCCCATAAGTACAACTTAGGGAGACTAAAAAAGCACGCACCTAAAACTAAGATGAATGCAAGAAATCATGAATGAATGGGTCCCGACAACAAGGCTTGATCAGGTACCCAAGTACACATGTAATAATGAGGTAGAGAATGAAAAACTAGTGGGACAAAACCCCCCTACAATGAGATGACTACTACAAAGAAGCACTGGAAGAACACTATGGAGTAACACTAGAGCCGCAATCTGACAAGTAAGGAAAGATACTTCTATCTACAACTGAAACCAAAAATGGAATCATACTAATATGGCAGTAGACCCGATTCCATGGAACACTAGAAAACTCACAAACTGGAAAAACCCTAGAATTTGTGAAGCAATAGTAGATGAAATGATGACAAAATATGGAAATTGTGTATCTCGATGTCGATGCCAAACTAAGAATAAAACTCTTCCATGGGAAGGAGTACCATAAATACTATGGAACATTAACCATAAAAACATGGCCCTCAAACTGAGAAGGATCTGAACCAATGTGGATCAAGAAACATAATCACTCAACTAAAGTGTGAACTGATGTGAATCTAATATGTGTCAAGCTAGAGAAAAAAGGTGGATGAAAGAAACTTAGAAACTAGATAACCCATGCAAGTTGCCAATAAATCAAGATGGAGATCAAAGTGAAAAACAACACTTTGATTAGATTATTATGCAACAAACCCTCCTGATGGAACTTTATCTCAGTTCATTTATTACAATAACCTAATGATTGTAAAAGGAGAGTATACAAACATGCATAAATAGAAAATAAAAATAGACCTTAGATCTATGTGGAGGACTGAATCAACTTTCCAATGCCGCAAGAATGATGAAAAAAGGATCATCGAGTCAAAAGATATGCCCTCTAAAGAAAAAAAATCATCTAAGTTCAAGGACCTGCAAAATAAATCTACATAAAAATCATAAGATACCACCTCCACCATTGGATCTACATCTAAATGAACTTTCCAATGGTATCTCGTTTGTGAAAAAGGGACATCGTATGCAAAAGTTACGCTCGATTTTGTAAAAGTGCTCCAGAAAGGCCAATCTAGCCTACAGGCTGCCCTCGAGGCTAAAAAACTAAGCCCCTGGTCACATGCAGGACCAAGGGGCTGGAAGATGGGGGCTGGGGTGGAGCCCCTAGTCCTTAATAGAACTACCAGTTTTGCAGAGGGGCCAGTTAGGGGCTGGGCACATAGAGCCCAGTCCCCCATGTGATCGACACTGGCTACAATGGAGCTCGCAGGGGCTGGCACTGGCCGACAGAGGAGGTGGGAAGTGCCACCAGTGGCAGTGGCAGACTGGTGGTCACTCGGTGGCCATTAGGTGGTAGAGCTATTTTATATGGGAAGTGTCAGCGTAAAAAATGAAAAGAATATTTTTTTGAATATTGTTTTTATTTTCGAGCCTCGGGAAGCATGCAGGGGAGGTCGTATGGCCCCCCAAACATTTTTTTTCCCTTCTAGACCAACTTCACTAAAATTGATGAAACGAAGGGTGATCTTAGGGTTTTTGGCCGCTACGAACGTGATGGTGACCTGTTTTTCTCAAAATGCTCTAAAATTTTGCTACCTCCAAAACTTGCAAAAATCCTCCCAGCCTGAAACCCTCACAAATTTGATCCAATGGTGAAGCCTGATCTGATCCAAAATGCCTCATAGATGAACTCAAGCCATGATACCCTCGAGGAATCCCGAACGAACTCTGCAATGATTTTCTCAAAAAGGGCTAAGAAGGGGTTGCAAATCAGTGCTCTGATACCATGTTAGAAACCAAGATTTGAAATGCAAACCAGAAAAAGCCTTCCACAGAAGAGAAAAATAGAAAAAGTAGAGCTTTGCAAAAGATGTGTAAAATAATATTATTCAAGAATTCTTTTTTTTTCTAGGAAAATCACTACCAAAGAAGGTAGTACTCTTCTCATTGATTCGGAAAAATTTGTTACAAAGCATCTTCACTCACCTGGTTCAGAAAGAACAACTGTGAGACTATTAGAGACTCCTTCATTGAACTTCACCAAAATTTCCTTTGGCCACTCAACTTAAGCTACATAATCTTAAGAACCACTTCCACCTATACACCCACCATGATCTCCAACTCTTGCCAAAACCACCACGCACAGCTAGGGTTGCTTTCTTTGAAAAAGCCCAACTACCGGGGTTGTTGATTAAAAGGGTGACGACCTCCAGGAATGATCAATCCACTGGAATTCCCCTAGACAACCATCTAAACTGGTGTTAAAAGTAGTGAGTGGAGGAGGCCTCAAGTGTTTCCCTATCAGATTTCTACAAGATCATCCAACACTGCCTAGCCTGCCAATGCCTAGTCCCATGGATTTGCAGATTCTCTAGATTTTATCCCTTGAAAAATCCCTTCATTTTCTAGCACATCCGCAACTTTGTTGGCCTGCCTGGGGATATGACTAAGTGAAAAATATTCAAGGCAATCTAAGAGTAGTGAAATCCTTGCTATCCCTTTTGCCAGTTTCCAACTTAGCGCTTGGCGCGAACTAGCTGCTCTTACCACAATCTTAGAGTCACCTTCAATGTCTAATGCCTTCAAATTATTGTCCACATAGTACTTCAGTCCTCGAAAAAGTGTTGAGACCTCCGCATCATTATTGGTACCTTCCTAAAGTTTTAAGGGGGCCACCAAGACAACAACACCCTCATGATCTTGCAACACAAAACCAACACCAGAGGGACTTGGGTTGCCATTCGAGGCCCCGTCAAAGTTGAGCTTTAGTCTCCCACTGGGTGGAAGTGTCCAACTTTCCTTCACTTCACGCTTCCTTTTCATCAGTTTATCACTCGAAATTTTGATCTTGGGCCACACTTTCAGCATATGATGATCCTAGCCCGAGAAGAAGCTAAAAACATTATTTGAAGATACAACACTAAAGTGCTCTGCCACCCCATTTTTAATTTTACTTAAAACAACTATAGCTTCAGATTCTTTATTGTTGAACATGCGTTGGTTTCTTTCTCGCCAAATTTTCCAGACAACCATGGCTAGCACCTCCGACCAAAGACCTGCTAAGGCTGTACCTTTGCCGATTTGGGGCCAAGAAAAAAAATTTCCTTTACATTATTCGAGAGGGGTCCCTGCCAACCCAACTTACCACAGAAAGTTGACCAACATATTTGAGAAAATTCGTAGCCCACCAGCAAATGATCAGTAGTTTCCTTGTTCTTTTTGCACAATGGACACCTGAATGGACCCAGCATACCAATCTTCTTTAATCTCTCCCCTGTTAAAATATGACCTTGCATTGCGCACCATGCAAATGCACCTACTTTGGGGAGCACAAATTTTCCCCAAAGTAGATTCTTTGGCCAACACCCCACATTTTGAGACATAATAAAAACTTTGTAGCCAAGTTTTGCAGAATATTCCCTTGTTTTGGATGCACACCACTTTATTGAGTCACTTTCACCTGTGAAAGCCACTTCCCTTCGGTCAAGTTCTACCAAAATTTGTGATCTCACCCCAACTGCTAGCATTTCAAAGCTTTTCCAGCTAAATTCCCATTTTCCCTTGCTTCTTTCCAAAACAACATAATCTCTAACAAACTCCCCATACACCAGGCTTGTCACTTGGACAGCTTCTTCCATACCTGACAAGGATTCCATGGGCTCATAGCCATAGCATGAGTCTTTCCAAAACAGGGCTCAAGAGCCATCATTTATAATCTAGGTTAGATGCGAAGTTAGGATCGGCCTACACCTCAGGACGAAGTTCCAAATCACCGACCCTTTTTAAGGATTAGCTATTGTTAAGATCCTCTCTGCCTCCATATTATCCAAATATTTTGCATGAAGGATCTTGCTCCATTGTGCATCTAGATCTCTGAAAATGCACCATGGGATCTTAGCTCCTAATGCCAAATTCTGAAGTGACACATCTTTGAGGGCCACACCACCTTCCTCCTTTGACTTTATAAGAGTGCTCCAACCTATCAGGGGGATGTGGTCATGCTCCTGGGCCCCATCCCATTAGAATTTTCTTTGAGTAGCCACAAGCTTCTTGGATGATTTTTTTGGAATTTCCAAACAAGCGAGCATGTAAATAGGTATAGCTGCTAGTACGGCTTTGGTCATAAGGATTCTCCCAGAAAGCATTAGGGTATGTGTCTGATCACGATGGGCCAAAAAGTGGCAATATGATGGTAATGTGGCTGACGACTATTTTTTTACCCAAAATTGATGAAACAAAAAGGGTTTTTAAAGGAGATTCTCAGCTTTCCATCAATATAAATTATGCTTTACTTTGAATTTAATAAGTAATTATTATTCATTTTCTATTGAAATTGTGACTAAAGTCCCGATTGATGGGCTGATTGAAAAACATCTATAGCTTTCAAATGGTATCACATTTTTGAATCAAAAACATGCGTCACATTCTATGCTTCACATACTATAGGATTAAAAAAAAATGAATTTCATTAAGTTTTGACCAGGTTAAGGTGGTCATACATATGATTTTTATATTTTTTAAAAAGTTGTAATAAAAAAATCATAATTAATTATTTACTTGGAAAAAAATTATAAAAAATATTCATCACATCAAAGTAAGAGTCCTCTACTTATACCTAAAATATTATTAAAAAATATTATCATTTTATTATGGTTAGGGTGGTCAGACAGACACCTACTTCTTATTTTTTCCCTGAAATTTAAGTACCACTACATTGAAATTTCAAATTTTCACCAAATAGGATTTAAAAACAAAACCTAGTAATTTAGAAACTAAATTCAATTTTATACAGATTCTATTCTTACATATTTTTTAAATAATATAGATAAATTATTCAAATTTTTACGTCAAGTTGCCTAACTCTGATTTTTCTAATTTTTTTTACCACTTAAGGGCCTATTTTTTCCATGATGATCCTGCACATACCCATTAACCAATGGCCATTCCATGTCTCAATTTTCCTCCTACATTTTGAAACTGTATCTTCCTAGTGACATGACTTTATTTGGCCTTCAAACAGGGGTATGCCTAGATGCTTTGTTGGGAGATCCCCTTGGGAAAAACCCAAAATGTTCAAAATTTTCTGTTGCAAACTTCTATTCATGTTTATGAAAAAAACATTTGATTTATCCACATTTATCAACTGACCTATTTCTAACCCCAAAAGATCAACCACCTGTTTTACTTCATGGGTTCAACCACTGAGGAGATACCATGCAAAATGGTATCATTAGCAAAAAAATGATGAGTTGTCCGGATGCTTGTGGCCACTTCTATACCACACCATTGCCCAATACCTTGCTTTTTAGAGATGTAACTACTAAAAGGTTCTAACATGATAGAAAAGAGGAAGGGTGAGATCAGGTCACCCTACCTCAATCCTCTTGCACGACTAAAAATACCGTAAGGGGAGCCATTCATTACCACTAAATATCTTGGTGTGGATATGTAGGTGAATACCCATTTCAACCATTTCTCATCAAATCTCAGATTTTCCATTGTTTTCAAAAGGAAACACCACTGAGTTCTGTCGTATGCCTTGCTCAAGTCTAGTTTCACCAAAAAACCCACTCCTATTAGACTTCTTCAGAGAATGAATAGTTTCGTGAGCTACGATTATCTCATCCGTTATGTTCCTCCCCAGAACAAAACCACTTTGTTCTTGAGAAATATTTTTTGGCAAAATGCTCGTTAACCTATTTTCCATGATCTTTGTGATTATTTTATAGATTGTATTGCAGAGAGAAATCAGACGAAAGTCTGCGAATGTTTCACACCTTCCTTTCTTCGGGATGAGAACAATGTTTGTATTATTTAAATCCTTTAGTACAATAGATTTTTTGTAGGATTCCTCCACCACTTCCACTATTTCCTTCCCCAGAAACTCCCAGCAGGTTTGATAAAAAAGAGCATTAAAGCCGTTTGGGCCTGACGCCTTCTCTGACTACATTTCAAAGACAACCTTTTTGTTTCCTCGATCGAAATTGGACCAATTAGTATTTTATTATCTTCTTGTTATATTAACCTTTGAATACTGTCTAGAAGGTTGTAGTTAAGTCCTTCAGCCAGGCCATGCCTGCCAAGCAGTTTTTCAAAGTAGTCGACCCCAATTCTTTCTATATCTTGCACATCTTGATAAAAACTTCCATTCTCATCTTTGACTTCACTGATTTTATTCCAACTCCTTTTAAGTTTTGAAGTGAAATGGAAAATTTTTGTATTTAGATCCCCTTCTTTCAGCCAGGTTTCTCATGATTTTTATCACCAAAGACACTCCTCTCTTGCTAAGATCTCATTGTATTCCGAGAGCAATTGCTTCTCTTCAATTTCAAAACTAGACATGCCATCCCTTATAAAATTTTCCCCCAGTGCTTCTAATTCATTCTCCAATCTGCTTTTCTCTTGGAAAACATTTTTAAAGACATCCTTATTCCATGATTTTAATCTTTCTTTCATTCTACACAACTTCTTCTAGAAGATGAACATTTTTGAACTCTTCTAGTGAATTGGCTATATCCACCAGTCCTTCATTAAATCAACTAGGCCTTCATACCTTAGCCACATCTTTTGGAATTTTAAATGACCCTTCTGCTGCTTTGACTCAACATCTATGAAGAGTTCCACCAGGAAGTGGTCCAAGATAAAGATAGGGTAGACTGATGCCTTCGGGGGAATAGGTTCCTACAACCAATCTTTTGAAACCAAATACCTATCTAATCTCTCTGCAATGTTAGTGAAACCACATCTCCTATTGTTCCAAGTAAAGATGCCATTGGAGTATTTCACATCTATCAAATTTCTTTCTTTAACAAAACATGTAAAATCCTTTTGGGATTGAGATATCTTCCTACAACCCCACTTTTTTCATTCAAATCCATAATTGCATTAAAGTCCCCTCCCAGAATAGTTTTCATATTACCTATTTCTTTCTTAAGAGCTTCCCAAGCCAATTTTTTGTCTTCATGTTTTGTGGGCCCATACACATTAAAAAATTCAAAGTTTTTAGCAGAGGCTAGGATTTTTACCTTAGCTTTCATCCAATTTTTCTGCTTCAACAATGTTTCAATTTCCACCGTTGACGGATTCCAAAGCATTCCAAGTCCACCGGAGGGTTCCACCAGCTCGACAAAGTCACCTTTCTAGTATTTGCAATTACTTAAGAATAATTCAACGTCCTGGCCTCCTAGTTTTGTTTCTTGAAGAAGCACTAAATTCACTTTTTGAACATCCAATTGGCATTTAACTAGTCGCCTTTTGTTAGGGGCGTTTAAGCCCCTAACATTCCATATGAGAATCCTCATTTTCGTCCAAGGGAGGGGAATGCTCCCTTGGATCTAGTCATATAGGTTTTTATCGAAGATTGATTGCTTTTATGTGCTTCCTCCTCCTGATTTTGTTTTAGTTATTTTCTACCAGGCCTTGATGACGATGCCTTGGCAGTTTGGAAAATGTGGTGTTCTTCTATTATATCAATGCCTTCCACTTTTTTCTACATGGATAGATTTTCTGAGTCATATAGATCCATTTCCTTTACATTTGGGTACTCTATTAAGTTCCTCATAGAAGGTGAGTGACAGTCCATTTACCGTTCTTCCAAATGATCATCAACGAACTGCAAGACCGTTTCCAAAGGTTCAGCCAAAACCATTTCCTAATTATTCTCTAGTTGAAATTCACCAAGTGGTGTCTCTTCTGACATTTTTTCCCTCTTTTCTATTCTATTTGCTGACTTTTCACTCCAGACCTTTCACTGTGAACTTGGGAGCCTCCTACACTTGGACACATTATGGTTTCTTCTTTTACAATACATATAGAAGAAGGCTGGTTTCTCTATTTCCAACGTTTGCAACCAATTCTCATTCCCGTTGATTAGGATTATTTCTATTGGTATCTCCTCAATTGTGATCACCTTTATCCTTGCATATATCAAAGATTTGTAATTTTGAGTATCAACTTCGATTGTTTGGCCCAATGTGTCCCCAATTCTTTTAAGGCAGTTCCCTTACCAATATTCAAAGGGGAGATTGTATAATCTTAGCCAAGTCAGGCCTTATAGTGGATTTTGTTTCAAAGGGTTGAAATTTCTAGTCCAATTCTGGATGAAAAGATGAGATTCTCTGAACATCGAATTTCTAACCACAATTTCATCCCTAGACTTCTCATCTTCAAAAATGGCTAGAAAAAAGCTTTTTGGCATGAAATTTAGGATTGGAACAACCTTCCAAGTCTTAATTACCCAATCCTTGATCTCCTTTCTCAAAAAATTCCTCCCCAGGAAACAACCAATAACTGCCAATTTCCCAAATTGATCTACATCCTTTGACACAATGTTTGTTACATCAATTTCTATTTTTGTTTTTGACCCACAAAATTGAAATCTATTGCTCAGATCTTCATCTTTTGATTCCTCCTCTACACCTTGAAACTCATTACCAGATTGATCGACACTTCTCTTTGCCTTCGCCATTATCTCCTTCCCCCAATAATTGAATATTATTCAAGAATTCTTAATTACAAGATATGATTTTCTTTATAAAAGGAAAGATGCATAACCCTAATCTTATCTTGAGCAACAAGATAGCTCAATAAGATAAAGATGAGAATAATTAACCTAGGAAATTAAATATTACCTAAGTTATGCAAGTGTAATTAAATATTAATTACACTAACATTGACAACTTTACATGACAACTAATTGCAACTTTTACAATTTTGCAATCTTGATACTTTTGAAGGCTTCAAGTCCACTTTTTCTTCATCGTAGATAAACCTGAAATCACACAAAGAGAGAGAAATTTTTTTTTTGGTTAGGGAATAGGGGTTTTCCTTGGAATACAAATGTGCAAACTAACATGAAGTGGCCATGAATAATGTAGATCGTGATCTCAAATTGGATATGGAACAATTCTTGCAAATGGATCTTCAATTCTACATCACAACACTAGCTCAACAACATGCTTGATTCATTATGTCTTAGACATGATGATGGATCTTGAATTGCTACAACAAATGATGGAGAAATCTTCCCTTGAATGCCTTAGAAATTCTCTTGAATGACCTTATGAAGTCTTGTAAAATATTGTAATCATGAAATTGCTATTAGGAATGCTCACTTGAAATTATTAGGTGAAAATGAGTGAAATAACCTTGTATTTATATTTGTTTATGCCAAATTTCTTGAAATTACGACACTAGAAGTCAACATCAGATCTAGGATAATAAAATCCTGCCAAGAATCTGAATTTAATTTAATTTTAAGCCACACAAGACTCATGTGCCAGTATTGGTGTATGATTCCAATTAGGCTAGACTTTGGGACACTTTTTTAAGAAATACTTTGATTGATGTGAAATCAAGATCAGGGCCCCGAAACTTAGGTGGGAATCGTACACCCAAGGTGGCATATGAGTCCCAAATCACTAAATATGGGTCATACAATCCAAAAACACATTAACTATGATTGGTTATTGGTAAATTTTAGGATTATCCTTGGAAAGATGCATTAATTAAGGCTTGTGGATGCAAAATAAGCCTGAATAAGGCATAAAGAAGTCCAATTTATTAATAAATCCCTAGATTAATGTGAAAGTGTTAAGATGCACTTTTCAACACCCTAAATAAGGTACCATTAGGTCCACTTAGTTTACAAGGGCCCAAAACTTAATGTGAAGGTGTAAATAAATACACTTTACAACATCAAATTAAGGAAAAATTAGGTCTATTTACCTTAAAAGATCCCTAAATCCAATGTGAATGTGTAAAACACATTACAACACTATATCAAGGAAACATGAGGTTCATTTTAATGTCAATCATTCCCAAATTAAGTGTGAAAATGTAAACAACATTTTTCTACACTACATTGCCCAAAACAGTGTTGCCAAAAACTTGTTATGAATCATAAAGTTGGCCATCTCTTTCAAGGAATGATTTTTTATGTTTTCAAAATCCATTCTACTTAGGACTATAGGGAACTATATGATGCAAATCAATAAAATTTGAAACATATTGTTTTTCAAACCTATGGTTGACATATTCCTTTCCCCCATTATTTGTATCCCAAAATTTGATGGATTTTCTAGCTTTTTCCTCTAGAATTATTTTGAATTCCAAGAATTAATTAAAGAATTTAGAATTTTGTTTGAGAAAGTACATGAAAGTGTATCTATAAAATCATCAATAAAGGTTAAAACATATTAGTCTCTACTAAAAGATGGTTGGAGTCTCTTGTGATGAGGGAGACTCTTAAATCAAGGAAAAAGTTGGACCTCCACTTCTTCCTCCTCTATTTTTATTTCTCATCTTATTTCTCTTACTCAATTGTAGTAGATGTTTGAATATTTCTTTGTGGTTATTCTATCTATTGTGGCTAAGGTGAGAGTGATTTTACTATTGGGGTTTTTTTATCTTTTGAACCTTTTTGGTTGCATCTATGAGGGTGAAGTGGTTGTTAGGTGGGGAGTGCTAAAAGGAGGAGAAGAAAGGCTTAAGTTGATTCTTCTTGTGTTTCTACTATTCTCGGCTAGATTTTATCCTTACAAGAGGTATTTCTCCTTTATATTATTCCTTCTCTCCCACAATTATCTATTAACATAAAATCTTATTCTTTATTTTCTTAGAGGATATAGCATCATGTACCTACTGCTGACCACCTTGTCTCTCTAGACGTTTTCCTTTATAGCTCTTTAAGCACTCTCCCTAGTCCTTAGATGTCTCTCCCTTTTATGTAGTTTCCTTGGGAAACCTATACTATCCATGACATATAGATTTTTGAGCAATTTACTTGATCTCCAAATCACCTCCCAAGTTCTGACATTATTAGAAGGATTTTCTTGTGTAGAACAATCGATCCTATGAATAGATTGGTTGAACACCTCATCATAGTTGTATGATGGATCATTGATCTTTTTTTATTTAAAAATTTATGTTCTAAGGGAAATTCATATAAAAATCCAAGATCCTTATCTCATGTCCATCTAAAAAATCTACCAAATGTTGGACTCAAGTTATTTTTTTCATTTATGGTATGCTCCAATCATATGCGCTTTATTTTCATTCTATTTAAATCCATTTGTAATGTCATAAAGGTCCATTGAATAGATGACCCACTCAATCAACAAAAATAGACCATCTATTCCCTTTATTCTTTCATTTTTTACTATTTAATTATTTTTTATTCATTGAATTATAACTAATAATATTATTGATATTGAGGAATAACAAAATTTATTAAGACTAAAATTAAAAGGTAATTATATAAATAATATTTATTTATTATTTATAAATATAATTGAATGAGATTAAGCCCCATGCATACAATTTATACCCTTAGAAAAAACATCCAAAAAGAAATAAAAAATAAGATTATAATTACTCAAAAGTGAAGATAAGTGAGCAATATATTTCCTTTTTTTTTCACTTTAGAAAATGCTTTGTACAATGAAGTCAAAATCTTATGAATTGAATGTCTTTATATGACTCTTCTATCTTGCACATGCTTCCTTGTATGTGTTTCTTCAATGTGGTTTACTAAGTGAATTGTCATGGATATAATCAAACTTCAATTAATCTTTCTAGGATATTTTATTGACTTTTACTTAGTCAAACCAATCCACTTTGTTATACAATTTATTACTAAATTAATAGTATATACCCCTAAATTAAAAGATGAGCTTCCAACTACCCTTACCCTTAACTAATTTATCAACAAGTTTTAATCATTAGAAAATATTACAAATATAAAATTACCACTAAATATTGAATTGAATGATTTGTTGTCTTATCATCTTTACGTTTGTCAAAATCCCCCACTTGCATTTGTTGAAAGGCCAATTTTTTAGATACAAAATAAATAAAAAAGTTATTATAAATATTCTATATTTTTGTATTATTGATTTAGATAAGCTTCAACATGTTAACATAAAAATACAAATATTTTTTATGAAAGAAACATTCAATAATGAGACATTTTCAATTAACTGTGTTAAATTAATATTTCAATAAGATTTTGTGGTTTATCATCTTTATATTTTTCAAAATCTCCCACTTACATTTGTTGAAAGACCATTATTAGATACATAACATTTAGAAAAAAAAAAATAGAAATATTATATCTTTTTGTATTCTTGACTTAGATAAGCATCAATCTCTTAATATAATAATAATAATAATTTTCATAAAAGATGTATTCAATAATGAAACATTTTCAATTTAAGGTGGTAAACAAATTTTTCAATAAGATTTCATGTCTTATCATCCTTATATTTGTCAAAATCTCCCACTTACATTTGTTGAAAGACCATTATTAGATACAAAACAAATAGAAAAAAAGATTATAAATAATCTATCTTTTTGTATTCTTGACTTAGATAAGCATCAATCTGTGTTAATATAAAAATAAAAATAGTTTTCATGAAAGACATTCAATAATGAGACATTTTCAATTTAGGGTGGTAAACTAATGTTTCAATAAGATTTTGTGTCTTATCATCTTTACATTTGTCAAAATCTCCCACTTGCGTTTGTTGAAAGACCATTATTAGATACAAAATAAATAGAAAAATTTATTATAAATATTCTAGCTTTTTGTATTCTTGACTTAGATAAGCATCAATCTCTTAATATAAAAATAAAAATAGTTTTCATGAAAGACATATTCAATAACGAGACATTTTCAATTTAAAATGGTAAATTAATATTTCAATAAGATTTTGTGTCTTATCATTTGTCAAAATCTCCTACTTACTTTCGTTGAAAAACCATTATTAGATAAAAAATAGTATTATAATCCACATCACACATGACGTTTCAGTTTCATATTTAACGGTCTTCTACCAAACCAAAGCAAATTACGTATTCTGCAGAAGATTTGATAAATATTTCATTATCAGAAAATAGCCCAATGCTCACTGGCAAAGGAAAAGAAAATGCCCACCGTCGGTAACCCATCACGCGGTCATTTCTCGTCTCCATCACCGACGACCTATTCTTTTTGTATTTTTATTGAATCAACGCAAGAAAAGGAAAACAAACTATATTTCATTATAAAAAACTGGTCACGGCCGGCAATCCAAAAGTTACTTGTGTCATGATATACGTGGAAGGAAAACTAGCGTTAATTAAGGAGAAAATAGTGAAATACTTAAAAAATATATGAACCAGAGAAATTGAGAGGATACAAGGTGGATCCAGGCCTGGAATTTGACAGCCACCCCTACCTGTCATATGAAAATTTTGTGACCGTTTGTTCATTTAAATGCCCGTCACTTATTTATATTTTTTTTATATAAAATCTTTTATATTAAAATATTATTGATTTTATTAATCATACATATTAAATATGATTTTTTTTTTTTTATAAATTTCTATTTTTAATAGATTTTTTTAAATATTATGTATCATATAAATTAATTAAGTATTTTTTATAGGAATCATACTTCTTAAAAATACCAAATAAAAAATAAAAAATATAATAGTTTGATACAAATCTTCATTATATAATTTGCATATATTTAAACACAAAAAACAACTTTGGAAAGAAAGAAAGTATTTTCTTTTATTATTTTTAAATTGAGATGCAAAAATTAATGATGCATTACATAGAAAATAAACAAAAATAAATGTTATCAAAGGTCAAGAACTCTTCTTACTTTGTATTCTTCCATATTTGATATACTTTATTCCAATTTACATCATTTTATTCATATCCATTTAAAGACACTCTCATTAATGCATCCAATGTATCCAAACCCAACTTTGACTTTCTAACATCTTTGATAATGTTTTGTTTTGAAAATCGTCTTTCACAATCAACAGTACTTGTAGGAATAGTAAGCACAACTTGCCATAACTTCATCATGTGAAAAAACAAGTTACAATGCTATAAAATAAATGCTTTCATGTTTCAACAGTGAAATTTTTTGTTATGTGATTATTCATAAGGATATCCTATATATATTAAAAAAAATGTAAAATTAGAAAATATTGATAATTGGAAATAAATCTAAAAATCTTAAATTTAGTGTTAAAGTTTCTAAATTATGTAGAAAATAAATCTTGTTAAAATATTCAAAAAGTTAAAAATCAATTATATTCTATTTTGAAAAGATTTTGAATTAATATAATTTTTATAATAAATATTATAAATCATATATATTAATAAAAAACAATGATAACTATTAGTAAAACTATCAAAATCTTTAAAAAATTAGAAAATACTATATTTAATCTTGAAAATATTCTATTTTCAACAGATTTTGAATTAATAAATATATTTATAATAAATCATATATAATAATATAAAGTGAAATTAGAAAGAATTATTCCAAATCTAAACTAATTTATATTTTTATAATAAAAATTATTTTATTATATATATATATAAAATAAATTTTTACGGTTTAATAATAATTTTAAGTGTTAATTTTACTAAGTGATATCGGAGTAATTTTAAGTGTTAATTTTAATAATAATTTTTACGGTTTAATAGTAATTTTACTAAGTGTTAATTTTACTGTTATATAAAAATATAGCAAGTCAAATGATACGGTTTAATAAATTTTTAAGTTGTAATATACGGTCCAAAATGCAAAAAATGGTCAAATAGACCATCAAATTCCAGGGTGGATCCATCTCTCACATTTTTCTGCTTTTCTTCTACAAATCACTGTACACTTTAGGTCATGTTTTTTTTGTCATTATCCCTCCTCTTACTGATTCAAAGCGCTTCACCTTCCCACGCTCAGTCTCCTTCCATTGCTTCCGCTGTGATCCAATTCCATGGCATTTACATCTTCCACCGGGAGTAAGTTAGGATTAAAAGATAAATCAATGGTAGAGAGAAATGGGAAGATGAGAGGAACACAAGTGATTTGGTTGGATGAGATGGGGAAAGGGATTGAGAAGAAAATCAAGGGTCCATATTTTTTTTAGAAAGATCGGATGGATAAGACGGAAGGAGTATTTTATATCACATGTACAAAGTCTCATGTCATATATACAAAATGTCATACTTATACACATATTTAGAGATATGCATGATTTGATAGGTGTTAATTATGATTTTGAATATACAAGCGGAAGATGGAAACGACTATCCAGCCCCTAGAATGCACTGGGCATAGATAGCCATCCCATACATCATAACCATACATTACTACACTACATCATTTCTGCTAGGTCTTAACTCACCGTTAACCATCAGTTCACAGCAGCATTGTTTAGATGAAATTTTTCCTTGAAAAACAAAATCTTTGAGATGTCTGGCAGTAGAGTCGTTTCCCCAAAACTGCAGTTTCTTTGGGAAAAGTCAAAACCTACGAGATCACTTGGACAAGTCTTGTCTGCTTTTTTTTTGTTTTAATCTCTTTTTTGGTGCCAAATTTCAGCTTGTGTTTTTTGGCGCCAGTGAAAGAAAATTTAATCTTTGATATTTTTTCTCAGCACATGTTTGATCATTCCAGAATTTTTGCCAAAGTGGCTTGAACTTGAGTCTATCACAGGAGAATAGAGGAGGGTTACCAAGGTTCCACAGATAATCAAAATCAGGGCCAATCTCAGGTAAAACAATCTAAAATTTGAGTGTCTTTGTACTTTTATTTTTTAGTTTGTTCTATTTCTCTGTAAGATAAAACAATGCATTCATGGTTTATTATGGAGAAGACCAATCTATTCATCTAAGCAACCTCTATGGAAAATATGACAGCAATTTCTGAGCTTCCAGATCTCATCATTCCCTTCCAAATCATTCAAACAGGCCGCACAAATCATCTCCTCAACAACTCAGAGAGAAGTGGCCCTTAAAATAATTCCCATATCATCATTTGCATTAGAATCTCTGGCAGTTGTATACCGTGGATTTTTATCATAAGGATATTTACATTAGAACTGTGGTGTTTATCAAATATTTAAGTGACATTATCATAAGGATGTTTACATTAAAAGTATGGTTAATAAAGATAAATCCGATGTTGTTAATATATTAAGATGTCCAAATGTTATGTGGAGTTCAAGTTTTGTGGAATTGGCAAATGTAAATAATATTGGTATCGATGGTAACTTGAGCTCTTCTTCTAGGCTATGTTGCTTTAGCGAGTATTGGTATTTATGAAATTGTATCTCGTAAGATACCTCTACTTCTCTCTACTTTAAAGTTAAGTCCTCATTTGTATCCGCCCAATATTTTGTGGGAAAATGTTGAACACGTAATCAAGTCATGGATTGTGGTTCGCACTTCCAATCCTCAATACATAATTTCAAGATCAATTCTCTCTTCATCAATCTCCCTTATCATCACCATTTGTAATGCAGTTCTAGCGTTTGAAACAACCCGCTGCTCATACAAAACAATAACATTGTACTATTACGAAACACCATTAGCACTAGTAGTAGACTACTTCTATTATGTTACTAGTCTACAAGATATTAATTCAAGTTCGGCTAACATGCATTTTGAAATCAATTATAATGAAGGGTGTATACGACCCTCTATATCAATTCCTCTTATCCTTCTATTTCATGTGTATGCAAATCTAAAAATCTATATCAATTACTAGTCTATGAAGGGTGTGCATTGGGAATGGAAGAATAGTACAACAATTGGCTCTCAAAAATAGTATACCATCAAACTATGGTAAATTGAAAAAAATCTATTTACAAAATGAAGAGATCATTTGTGAGTAGTAAGTATAACTCTAAATGAGTCATGAATAGTAAAAATAAACCTTGTACCAATAATAGATGAGATATTTGATTTTTAAATCCTTCATAATGGAACATATCCCAAAGTAGGCATCTATAATCAACACTCAACTCATATGGAACATGTTAAAATATGTAATATGCACAACTAGTCAATTCACATTTGATATATTTGCTCTAATAGCATCATAACCACCATTGTAAAATCCATATCATTCATGAATTCATATAACTAATACTAATATTTTTTAATATTAAAAATTGTATATACATAGGATTTACAAAATAAATGTATCAAAATGAAAAAATCTAGTTGTTAGAAGACCACACAAGGTCTTATCACAATACTATATTCTTGATACAAGGTAAGTTAAGATGAAAATAAAGAGGATAGTAGGCTTTCCCAATCATGGAATTAGTATTACACCAACTATTGAGTTTTTCTAGCATTGTGAACCAATGAAATATATTTCCCATGGATGATCAAAATATATTTTGAGAATACACTCATTAGAAAAGACATCAAGAGTAATAAAAAAGAGAGGAGAAAGAGCATAGACTAAGTGGTAAAAAATATTCTCCTTTTATATATACTTTTTGGTCCAAATTGAATTTAGTGCAAACTCCAAATGTAGTATCACCCAGTTAGTATGGAATTTGGATAAGTAAATTTTAGACATAAGTTATTTAAGGGGATAAAATTTCACAATATTATGGTTCTTAACATGAAGTAAATAGTGATAAATCTTTTGAATGGTAAAAATATAAGTTATATGTTACTTTCCAAGCATAGTGTAATGAATCTCATCATCAAATAGTTTGATACTAATATAAGAAAAAAACATATTTTATAAATATTCTTTAAATTGGCAACATTATTGAAGCATTTTGTTTACTATAGATCTCAAGGGGTAGTCCTTTATACAAAAAAGAATAGATTGTCAAAATGGGAGATTACCAAGTATTTGATCAAGTGGAACAATATAGCTAGAAAATATGTAACATGAGAATGTGAAACATTCTTGCAACTTTCCTTCTACATTCAACCCTTCAATGTCGTAAACTTTAATTTTTCATAGTAGAAAATATTATTCTTGCACACCTATATTACTAGTTAAGTTTATTGAACATGCATTTGATGTTAAATATTTATATGTATTTAATGGTTTTGTGATTGGTAGATGTAGATTCTAGTTCTTATATATGTGAATTTTTAAAACATATTCCTTACATGTATTTAGTGGATTCATGTTCCTATATTATGTTTTATCTCTTTTGGATTTTGGATGTTGTAGGTAAAGTTCTTTTTTTTTCATATTTTTTATGAATATATTTGACTTAGCATCACAGTGTTTCACTTTAGGATTTAAATATCTTCATTATTTTTTAGGTTTTAGATTTATTCTTTCTAATATTGTGCATCATCATTTTTACAATTATTTCTATGGTGTTATATTCCTATTAATTTCCATTTCATTGATATGTATTTTTGGGCCTAGGGTTTATAAATTATTGTGTCATTACTTTTGCTCACTATACTCACCCTTGGAAACCTTTTAGTGTTTTATCTTAAATATATTTTATTACCAATAATCTATCTATAAAAAATTACACATAATTCTTACACCTTTTTTCTTCTAGATAATTAGGATTTAATGCAACCATTAAAATCTACATAGTTTTGTGAAACCTTACCACCCATCCTTTCATAGATCTATATTAGTACAATTTACAAATGAGATTCACGTGATCCCTTGTCCTTGGTTTCTATTCATGCTTCAATAATTATTACTTTTATTATTTTTTGGACACCCAAGTACAATAGTCATATGCGATTCTCAAATGTGGCATACTTATTGTATTATTTTTAGTTATCTTCATAGTTGGTAGTGTGCATATAGTTCATACAAAACTTAACTTCTATAATTGAATGAACCATTTTTGGGACTCCTTAGGTAATATATAAAATTTTCTATTATCTCTAGTGCTACCATATTTAAAAAAATCATTGAGCTTACCTATATATATATGAATTATAATTATATCAAGCAGTGAATAGAAAACTTGATATTTGTTCATACATTTTTTTAACCAGATAGAGGAATACTAACCATATTTATTTTATTTAGAATGGGCGGAAAAAGTAAATGGAAATCACTCATTAAATTGGATGTACAAGACATTCCCAACCAAGGAAATAATTTCTTGAGTGAGGGCCTTGAATGGACACCTATTGAAGATGATGACAATATGGACTTATATGCTGCAATTCCTCTTGAAAGAATCCCTCACTTTGTCAAAAGTGAAGGTTTACTAGATAGTACAAAAACAACATTTATACATAAATATCATAAAGAGAACAACACAACAAAACCTACTGACCACACTATCAAGATATACTCAAGGTTTGTCTAGATTAAATATAATTAATAAGCATGTCCTTTTGTATATATATATTTTAAATGAATTAATATATATTTTATTTCTATGTATAAATAGATATTGGTGTGATTTTGGTCCCGAGGATGAGAGAAATAAACCTGAAAGCATGAAAAGGAAACATAGGTTTATCCAAAAAAGGGGTTGTCAAACCCACTTTCATGTTAAGGTCATTTATGGTAGACCACAAGTTGTGTTAATTAGATATAATGATTGGAGCCATTGTGATGCAAATGGTGAATTTTTCCATGGAAAGGATGACCCTTCTAGTGATCTAAGGAGCAATTTTACACCAAGGTTATCAAATGAATGCAAATCATATATTGAGTCTTTATTGTTAATGGGTGTGGGGATGAACACAATATGTGAACAACACTACCTAGATGATGGTTTGACTAAGTTGATGAATAGGAGGGATGCATGTTTATTGAGGAAAGATGTGTTGAATGAATAAGAGTGTGCTCCATTTGATCCCAAAAGAATGAAGATGATGCAAAAAGTGTTAGTTTGTGGCATGTAGAGGAGAAAGAGAACTTCTTCTACTATAAAATACCAAACACCATAAAAAATGTTCCATTTATCATAGGCATCCAAACACCATGGATGCGAGAAATGATGGTCAAGCATTCACATAACTCAAACATTGCAATGGACACAACATTTTCAACAAGTAAATATGGTGTAAGTAAAACAACATTAATTTATAAATTTATGGATTTTATCTTATCATTGATTTATTATTTGAAAATATTAATTTATCAATGGTTTATTCATGTACAATATCAATTATATACCTTGCTTGTTTTTTATGAACAAGAGGCTAGAGTACCTATTGCATGGTCCATATCCTCAAGAAATAAAGTTGAGGATCTAAATGAATGGCTTACAAAAGTTTCTAAATGAGGGAAACAATGTTGAGTAGATTGGAATGTCAATCCATTCATGAAAGATGATGCTAGTGCAGAGATTGAAGCCATTAGGTTTTTATTAGCATTGGTTTCTATATTTAAACTTCAATCAATTCATTATAATTGATTAATATTTAGTTTCTAAAAATATATATATCATAATTTATAGCTTAAACTAGTTTGAATTTAACATTTTATTTTTTTTATAATGTTACTTATCAAGTTTTATAATGTAACTTGTAGATTATCCTTTCAATGTTGAGTACTTTTATGTATTTGGCATGTACGTAGAGCATGGTTGAAAAATGTATATAGGTAAGTAAATATTTAAGTAAGTTATATGTAAAATTATGTGTTTGAACCCCAGAGATTGATATTATCTTTTACAATCTAGGCATTCCAACAATAAGGATGTTGGTACAAACATGTTTAATAGATTGGGTGAGATCATGTATGCGATGATTGATAATGCAGACATCACTACTCACCTAATAAAAAAGTTCATGAAATAATTCAAAGAAGAGAAGAAATTTATTGATTACTTCCAGAAAATTTGGTGTCATGATGAAGGTCATATTGGTAATTTGTCAAAGAATTCATTTTTTTGTATGCATTTACATCATTTAAATTATTTTTTATGTTTACTAAGACAATAATATGCTTTTTTTTTATAGAAATGTGGGCAAAAAACTTTCGAAACTTCTCTCATGCAAAGCAAGAAACCAATGCTTCCATATAATCATACCACTTCCACATCAAGATTCACTATCTAATTAATCATTCTAAAAACTGTACAAGGAGAATGGATTGGCTTGTCCATACACTTCTTCATAGAGTAGAGTCATTTTACAAAAATAAAAGATATTTGCAGTTATCTATATTTTTAACCAACTTTAAAAAGAAAGATATTACCTTACTGCACTAGAGAGGTCTAAAAAAATACTTGACATGGATTGTTATCCATATGATCTCCTCCCTAACACATACAAGACAAGAAGTCAATCTGTTCCGGTGAAATGGTATCTTATTCAGAAATTTGGACTAGATTTACATGTATGTGACTGTTAGTGGGAAAAAAGGGGAAACACATGCAAACATGTGTTGAATATTTTAGATCTCCTAAAGAGAAACATAAAAAATGAGAAAGATCAAGTTGGTAGTAAGAGTCATTTAACATTTAAGTATTATATTTATGTGTTTACTAACTTATTATTTTTTCTCAAAACTAACTAAAATAATATTATTGAATTACAGATGGTGTTACCCCATTGGTTGATGATGATGAAGATGATGTCAGAGGAAGTTTTGGTCATGAGAATAATACCATTGGTAATGTTGATATGATATTTATAATAAAATATTAATTTATTTTACAGTTCTTAAAACTTATTTAATGTTTTATTTTTATTATAGATGTTTGTATTATGCAAGAAGATAAAGATGTGATTGGTGTTGTCATTGGTGAAGACCAAATAATTGGTAAATTTCAATATCACTAATTTATTAATGAAATATGAAAATATTTTATTTTTTATTTTTTGGACTTAATCTTTATTAGGTTTATTACAAACAGTTGTAAACCATTTGATGCTTTCGATGATAACTTTCAAGAAGATGTTGATTATTTTAAGTTAGTGCTCCAAGATTTACCAACTAGAGTAGATCAAAAGCATATTTTTAGTCAATGCATTAAGAGATTTAGAAAAGATCTCCAAACATCTCTTGCTTCTTCAAAACTTACACCAATCCCTGGCTCAAAGGATATGCCTATGAAACAAATATCACATGGTTTAGTCTAAGAAAAATGTGCAAACACCATTTTATTCATCAAAGAGGCAATGCCATTCATCAAGAGTTGAATGAAAGAGTTGAGGAGCATGACAAATTTTAGTTCCCCTCCATAGGTTGTAGAAACAAAATAATAGAAAGGTCTCCAATCATTTAGGCATAGCAATACAAGAAGAAAGGGTTATTATTAGGAAACAACAAAGTGAGTAAGTTTATACAAAACTATTTCAGTATTTTGCATTGCAATAATTATTGCTCTTACATCACATATTAAGAATATGTCATTGTAGGTTTGGATGATCAAGAGAATAATTGAGGATGTCAATTGCCCTTTTCTATGATTTAAACCAAACAACAATCAATGAAATGAAAATTATTGATGGTAATTTTCTTACTATTAAATGTATTCATTCATTAAATGATATATTTCCTAATTCATATTTCTAACCATTTTTCTTTACTTAATCAAATAAATAGTAGATACAATTTTTGAAACTCAACCATCAATGCTTAGTGTTATACTTGGTCAAACATTTCAAAAAACCATTTTAGGTAATTTAGAATTTTAATATTATTTTGATTAAGTATATATTGTATTATTACACTTAATGTTTTATCTATGTTGATTTATTGAATACATGTATGCCATTGCAGCTTTAGATGATCAACAGAACACTGGGCAACATAGGTTACCATTTTCTATTGATCTTAACAAAACAACAACAATGGATGTAATACATTCTAGAGATGGTAAATAAATATGTTCAAATAATTTTCTATTTTTTTTTATGTTTAATTGTTAAATCAATTTAATAATTAAACTATGTACAATTTATAGGTTTTGATGAAATTGCAATAGAGGATCATGTTCAACGCTATTCTCGATAATCTATATAGTTTATAGTACTTTCAAATTATATTGTATATTTACAAAAGTGGCTCATTTGCCTAATTAAAATAAATATATTGATATATGTTCATGAAAAATAGTATGATCTTGTATAAAGTTAGGCTTGATCCCTTAGAATTAATCCATTTATCATTTCATGCATTCACCTAATTTTCTTATTTATTACACTTATTCATACACCTAAGTACTTCTATATAGCTATTAGTGACCCATATTTAATCATTTAGGATTTAGAAGCATATGAAGTAATTGGTACAATCTTGTGTAAAGCTAGGCTAGATGCTTCATGTGTTTCTTGTAATATTTAGGTTTCAAAAGAGTATGAAGTAATTGGTTGAATATGGAATTGGTTACACATTTAAGTATTAAAAATTCACAAGTAATAAGGATGATGTCATTGAAAATACTAATAGTTTAACATGTCAAATATTTAAAGCAACATACTACTCATAGTAGACATATTATGGAAAATAGATCAAAATATCAAACTTGACTTATGAAAAAAAACACATTAAAGTGATAAATTTTTAAAATAGTATGTCAAATTGAGAGCATGAAAAGATAAACAACATAGATTAATGTGCACAAAAAAATTTAAGAAAAACTAAAATACAAGGTTTGACTATCTTAGTCATGATTCATGTGAATTACCAGACCATTCATGGAAAGGGTTAAACAATTAATGTAGCAACAAAATATGTAAATAATTTGATAATGGAATGAGATCCATATATAGAAATCCAAAGGTGGTACCACATGTGAAACTAATAACTATGGAGGAAAAGTTGAAATATCCACTAAATTCAAGTTGATGGAAGATGAAGATCAATCCATAGATTTAACTATCAAATTTAAAATTAATAAAAAAATATATATTATATAATAAGGTTGAGTAACTAGAATATAGAAATAGGAAGTTTAAGTTCATATAGAGTGTTAATAAAGTAACTATGTTAGTAAGAATAGGGAGACTATAAGGCTAAGGGAAAAAGAGTGAAATAATTAGGGTCAACAACAGTAATAAAGTACAACAAGAGAAGATAGGAAAAATTTAGTTGCATCAATATGGACTAGAAGACATCAAATGAAATGTGTGAAATTAAAAGTAATCCCTTGAAGAGGGAATTCCAAACTAGAGGGTAAAAGTAAAGGCATGGTGTTATAAGAAATAGAGAATTCCCTAATGTGCATAATTGTTAAGGATCTAGTTAAGAATTGTGGGCTACAATGAATATAAAAAGAAAAAGGAGGCAAATGAATTAGGAAAAGTCATAAAGACCTAGGACTATTGGAGAATGAGAATGGAAGAATGCATATAGTGACTGATAATTATGAAGTGATAAAAATATGACATATTGGAAAAAAGTATATACATAATAATAAAGGAAAAGGAATGAAACTCTACAATATAAGGGAATGGGTGACATTTTGATGGGATGAGTGAGACAAATGATGGAAAGTAATTGATTTTGGGATAATTTTCTTCAAATGAATAAACTAAGGTTATAGTTCGTAAGAAGGTTTCATAGCGATAAATTGAGATGGATGGATTAAGAAATAAATTAATAGGAGTAACATAGATTATTGTTAATGGGAAGAATATGATAGAAATTAAAGTAAGGGTTCAAAAAAGATTCAACTAATACAGAAAGAGAGAAAATTTGGTTCAAATAGAGTCTAATGGGGTGAAGAAGGAAAAAATTGAGACCTAAATCTACAATATATGTGTTGTTTATAAAGTCATCCATATTGGTAGAAGAAATAAATAGGACAACCCTTATTGATATGCAGTTCATAGGGTACTATATGTGTTGTCTTCAAAAGACTAATAAATTATAATGATATCAAATGACATATTTAATGTAAAGGATTATTTAAGTTCAATAAATTATAATATAATACTTTTGATGGTGTACAAAGGTTCCAAGGGATTGGAACTACATGGGGCAACACTTAACTATAAAAAATCCATTATAGTGTTATATTATTTAAGGAGAAATAAGATAAAGTGGTCTAGGGGGTATTGATGTAAGATATTGGGATTATAAAAGTAGAATTGTAGATAATTTGACATCCTTATTAGAATCATTATGTAATACCTTTTTGGGTGAATATTTCTTTCAATAGAAAACATCTTAAATTAGTTTCCTAACAAGATATATAGGCAACAAACAATAGTACAAGGATGAAAAATAAGTAGCCATCAAGGGAAGAAGATTCTTATACAATTGGAGGAAAACCTCCTTGAAGGAAAGCTATCTACACTACATTTTTCTTTTGGATTTCAAAATAACTAACCCAATGCCCCCATTATCCCATAACTATCATCCATGATGTAAGATGGATTAGTCAAAACTTGTGGAAATCATGGTCGAATGTTTGGGCCATCAACTAGAGTATAAAGGGGCTCAAGATTTTGAAAACCATCAAGGCATGAGACCACCACTTGTTTATGATCAAATTTAACAAAAAAGTGGAGAAAAAATCTAGATACCAAAATGCACTCAACCAAAATGATCTACTAGATTTGTGGAAAGATGTGGCTGAGGTGTTCATAAGATATTTCAATCTTGAAGGTGGGTACAAATGTTTCTACTCCTACATTTTTCTTATGTTAAACCATCTTGAGCATAACAAAAAGACAAGTTTTCAATTTTTCTTATAAAATTCTCTTGAACAATTTGTCCTCAATGTGCTTTTGGGAAATCTATTCTACCTCTTCATCAAGGTCTCATCTATCACTTGTTTAGATATGAGTTAGATAAACCATCAATCCATTGTTTTAGGCCTAAAATTATTGACATGACCCTAGTTCCCCCAAAATTTTCTAGTTAGTCTTCCTCCACTATCTCAAAAAATCATCTAGCTAAACCAAAAACCCCTCAAATGCCTAAAGTTCTTATGCAAGATAAACTTATAAAAACCCCTACAGTTAAGATTCTTGTGCCCCCACCAACCCCCTAGCTAAACCAAACACCCCTCAATAAGCTAAAGTTCTACAGTTAAGATTCTTGTGGCCCCCACCAACCCCCTAAGGTTAATGTTGCAAATCCCTCTATCTCCACTCCCACTAAAAATGTGATAAAGGAAAATCCATTTTGGTTAATGATTCATCTAAAACCCATCATGTCTTTAGCCCCAACCCCTCTAATGAACCTCATGTTACCAAGAACCAAATTTATTGACCTAAACAAATGACTCTATCCACTAATGTAGCACTTCAATTATTTTTCACACTATTCTTCACACTATTGAGTACCATAATTGTTTGGGTCTATATAAAAGAATAACTTCCAAGAAAATCATGATCTCCATAACAATGTTATGAAGTGACTTTTTATGTAGCTACAAGTTGAACAAAAGGCATACAACCTTGTATGCATTATAATCTTCTTTTAATAAAAAAAAATAATATACAAATAAAAGTATTTGTTAATGGCTAGCTAAGATTCACAATCTCTATGATAAAATAAGTATCTTCATTATTATGTAAAAATCTGATTGTTCAAAGTACAATAATAAAAACTCTTAATCTTTATATATGTACAAATATTAATATAGACACATCAAAAATTTATTTTAACAATTTGTATAAATACTTTAAAACTATAAATAAAAATAAGGCACATTTAAATATATATATATATATTTAAAAATGACACAATTTACTAATCATAAATATACATTTAAATACATGTATTAATTAATTAAAATAGTAAATATAACCTATTTTAAATTTTAATAAATAAATAAATATAAAGTATGAATATTAAATAAATATTATTTTAAAAAGCTTAATATTTTTCTAATTACTAATTTCTATGATCTACCACTGTACCACATAACATAGAAAATAGGCAGCATTCTTTGCAGCATAAAATAAACCAAGAAAATAAAATTAAAGATTTGATTTTTCCTCAGATCGAAGTTGGTGCCAAAGAAAATGAGCGCTTAAAATAGAAATAAGAAAAAAATAGATAAATTGTTGCGAAAGTTATCTCAACGAATTTACTTTTCCCATGTGAAACTTAAGTTTTATGTCTTTGAAACAATTGTACAGGGAACTACAGTTTGACGGTCAGTTAAGTTGCTGAAAAATAATAAACTAGAGTTATGATGTATGGGATGGCTATCCATGTCCGGTGCATTCCAGGGGCTGGATAGCCGTTTCTTACAGATTTAAGTGGTTTTAGCCTTTTTATTGAAAAGTGAAATAGAATAGGCAATTAAATAAATAGATATATTTATTTAATTTTGGGATGGGGATGGTGGACTTGGATAACTAAATAATTGGATTTATTTAGTTAAAGTGGACATAGCAAAGAAAATGATTAAATGGCTTAGGGTAGAAATAGGTGTGGGTGAATAGTGATTTTAGTAACTAAATAATTAAATATTATTTATTTAATAAAGGAATAAAAATTGGATAATTAATTAAATAATTAGGGATATATTCAACCAATTATAGAGAAAATAGTTAGGTAATGATGATGATCAATTTTAGGTGTCAACAATATTCACACTTAATTATCACTAGAAAATGGCAAATGCCCTTTATCAAGAATGTATAATTTAATGACTCCAAATGATCATATGTTTTCCTTGGTACATTTATAAAATTTTCTCATAATCACTTTAGGAGCAAAATATGTTAAAGAACCACAAGTGGTGTATAATAATTCATCTTGTTTAGGTCATTCTAAAACTACACTCAATGCAAAAGTGGAGACTTTAATGTTTTCTCATTCACCAAGAGTGAGATTCTTAGGATTCAAATCACAATGATATATCCCTCTATGGTGACAATAATCCATGGTATTAAGAGGCTACTAGAAACACTTCCTTGCTTCTTCCTCCCTTAGCTTTCCCTTAGTAATTATTGCATTGCAAATTTATCCTATATTGACATATTCCATTAAAAAATAGACATTTCCCTAAAATTCCATAACCTCATGAAGTTGGACAATGTTGAGGTGTTTCACTTGTTTTTATATGGATATTTGATGCTTTATTTTATCTAACATGCCACCTTTAATTGTTTTCTCTTTGTGTATTACCTTTATGACAATTATTTTCCTTTTCTTGAATTCCTTATTACACACTTTTATAAATGCCCCTTGTCCCAATATCTTGCCTAGTTCATACTTCCCAATAAATATGTTAATTTATCTAATCTCTTTGTTGGCCCTATTTTTCTATAGAGAGTGCCTTAAATTATACTAGGTCAAGAATCAACTTTCTTGGATTCAAAATAATTTTATGGTTGAGCAAATAACTCTATGATAATTTTAACACTAGGACCTTAATTGCCTCCAATATTAAATTATTCTCAATGAATCATAAATATGAGCTAGCTAGGAAGGCCTTCTATTTAAATACTTACTTTTCTAGGTTTTATAAAAAATATTTCATTCAAAATTAAATAAAGTTTGGTTCCATGGAAAATGATACGACAATACAAAGGGCTTTAACCTTGGAAAACCATTGTTTTACTACTCCATATTGTTTGGAAAACAATTCTAATGTTGTGTGTCAAATGTTTCCTTACAAATGTAATTTGGGAAGAATCCTAGCATCAATTTTATTTTGAAGGCCACAAGTCCAATTTGATTACTACACCAAGGTGAAGAGACACATGTAAAAATAATAAATTCAAATAAGATAAGCTAAACCAAACATGCAAAAGGTAGAGGATTTTCCTCTCTGTGTTTTTCCAACTATATACATTGCTAGGTCATCCTTTATGAGTATGGATAAGTTATATGTAATTTGGGGAAAAATAAGAAACTTAAGGCTCTTCAAAATAGAAAGATATATATTCTTTATTGATTAAAAAGATAACAATACATTGGCTTAACATCTAAAAATTTATCAAACTAATTAAATTTTTAAATATTTTGGACCAATTATGAAGTTCTACGATCAATTTTCCTCTCTAGGAGGTTCTCTCAATCCCCAAATAAATGAAACTGAGTAAATAAAATCTTAAAGATATAGATATACTACTCCCCCGCACCTATAGTAACATGTCATTTTCTAAATTATATGAAATAATGTAGCTAGCTTAAACCCAAGCCCTAAATACTTACTCTCATACACAATGAAAAATTGATTCATAATTACATGATAAACTATAGCTCAAATACCTCTAGGATACACAAAAAAATTCTAATACATAGGACTAAACATTAAACCTACTACTACTTGGGTGTGATCCAACTACATAATGCTTAACAATGAGTTGAGAGTAGTAAAGAACCCTTGAATATTCCTCCATGATTAGTTGAATGTTAAAATCTTAAAAATATACACATAATTGAGCTTCATATATTGTGTTTGGAATATTCCTTTATAAATATTTCACTACAAATATTGGAGGATATTTTGTATAAGATTATAACCATATGTTCCTAGAGACTAGGTGTTGATTGAATGTTTAATTTTTTTTAAAAATAGGTAGGTAAATTCACAAGACCACTATACCTCTCTTAAAAATAAGTTCTTTTTTGAAAAAAAAATAAATAAATAAAAAATCCTTATCCAAGATTTATATTATTAAATCATGATAATGCAAGATAACCTAGTGGTCTATGTAGCTATTTCTTTTTGAGCTAGCTAAAGTTTTAAATTTTCCAAAAGTGTAGAATAAACTTACCTTTATTGGTCTTATGAGCCTAATTCAAAATATAATTAGATATATCATTCACTTTAGAATGTGATTTTTAATTTTGAACCTAAAGAATAATAAATATATTTAAAATGAATCAAGACATAAGGATTACTCTTTATGTTTTGAGCTAGAAGTTAATTAATGATGTCATTTCTATTCTATTAGGCTACTGTAGTGTTACAAGTCTCTTGGGTGATGTATTTTCAAAATTTCAATGGTTACCAAGATTATATTGTGGTTAGGAGCTCTCAAATATAAAAAATAAACCTTGATGCAAAGGATGATCTTCTTAATAAAGTAATCAACTTAGGAACCTCCTTCATCTCTAGCAAAAATTGTTGGAAAATATTGAAGTTTACCTTAATCCTCATTAGCTAAGAAAAACAAAATATGGTAGTGTAATAAGGAAAATTGTACTCCCTTCTTAATTCAGGAATAATTAATATTAAAATGGACCTAATGTGACCTTCATCTAGTGTTGTAATGTGTTTCTCACATTCACATTGGATTTAGGGTCCTTTTAAGCTAAATAGACCTAAGTTTTCCTTAATTTGGTGTTGTAAAGTGTATTTATTTACACCTTCACATTAAATTTGGGGCCCTTGTGAATTAAATGGACTTAATTATGCCTTACTTAGGGTGTTGTAAAGTGTTGTAACATTTTTTCACACTATTCTAGGGTTTAATTAAATAATTGGGCTTCTTTATGCTTTAATTGGCCTTAATTTTCATCCACAAGCCTTAATTAATGTATATTTATGAGATTAATCCTCACATAAACCAACCTCCAATGATAATTCAGGTATTTTTGGAGTGTGTAGCCTAGATTAAGTGATTTTGGAATCATACACTATCTTGGGTGTATGGGTTCCACCTAAGTCTAGGGGCCCCGATCCTAATTTTGTATCATTCTAAGCATTTTTGAAAAATGTGTCCCATAGGTAAGCCTAATGAGACATATACGCCACCTTGGCCCTATGAGTTCTGTGTGGCCCAAAATTAAATTTAATTCAAATTATTTGCAAGATTTTATTCTCCTAGATCTGATGTTGACTTGTAATGTTGTAATTTCAAGGTATTAGGCATAAGAAAGTATAAATACAATGTTCTTTCACTCATTACACACCTAGAAACTTGAGTATTCATGCATTATAGAAAATTAGTGATCAAGGAAGAATTCAAGGCATTGAAAGAGCATTCAAGGGCTGATTATCAAGTATCTTGGAGCATTATTCAAGTATTAAGCATCATGTCAAAGTCTCCATGCATCATGTTTGTTTTTGAGCTAACATTTTTTATGTAGGTTTTTGTATTTCAAGCAAGCATTCAAGTCAAGATCCATCATATTCAAGAAAGATTCAAGATCTACATCCATTGGATCTATTTCATGCATGTTTGCAACGTTTCATTCCTAGGGTTTGGTGAGTTACAAAATTACATTTAGTTCATTCATCATTCTCCTTCTTCATTTCATTTCATTTCAAGGTTTGATTACCAACATGGGGTTTGACCAAGGAAAACCCCTTTCTACTAACAAAACAACTTTTTCCCTCTCTTTATTTTGTGATTTGCAAGTCTAGATTGAATATTTTCTAAGGAGAAAGATTGGAAACAAGTTGTCAAAGTTGCCACCTTGTTTTGGAGAGAATTAAAAGACATTTATAGGTTGTAATTTAGGATTTCAGATTCGAGGGTCAAATTGAGTAGGTTGACCAAACATTGAAGAGCAAATTTAGACCTTGAATTTTTAGAAAATCCTAACTAAACTTATATGGCAGCCTTGGAATATGAGTCCTAGTTCAATAAAGTTTACAGTTTTCATGAGTTTTAGACATATCTCTTCTAGATTTATGTTTCTACCTAGAAACCCTAGTCTAGGACTAATACACCTATCCTGGCATATGAGTCCCAGTTAGCATTAAATTCAACATATTCAGCATTTCAATTCTTCATTCAAGCCTCCAAAAGTTTCAAGGTGCACATTTATGATTTTACAACTTGTTCTAATTTACTTGCATTTCTAGGTCATTGAACTAAGATTTGCATGCCATTAGGTTTTAACATTAGATCTTGCATTGCATTAGTCTTTCCAAACCATAGCTTGGTGGTTAATCCCTCTTTTAATCTAAAATGATGCCCTACAACACCCTATTGCAAGGTCTCTCTCTCATCTTGATATTGGATTGAGATCTCTAGGGATTCCTTGAATGATATTAGTTGGAAAGTGATGTTCTATGTCCTAAACTATAAAGAAGATTTTTTCCACATAATCAAGTAGATTGGTGGAAAAAGGATCTAGGACTTGAAAAACAACCTATACAACCTAAAGGGTGTCAATGGAAGAATTTTTCTTCTAGGATAGACAAGTGAATGCTTATTGCAGCACGAGAGAATGGGACACAAAAAAAAATGATAATGTTGTAAAGATTAGCTCCATACACACAATAAGATATATGTTAAATATTATCAAGCCTGTAAGCACCACGCACAAAGAATGTTAGATTGGGTAGTAGATGAGGATAAGATTCAATACCAAGGATTATTCTTTCTACAAGGCCATTGGAACTAATCCATATTAATTTGTGTGGACCTACTAGGACAAAGAGTGTGCAAGGTGAAAGGAACTTTATCTTACTCATTGATGATTTATCTAGGATGACATAGGTCACATTCTTAAAATAAAAATTAAAAGCTTTCATTAGGTTTAAGATTTTCAATTCAATGGTTGAGAATGAAATGAATGTTAGAATCAATTGTTTAAGGTCTGATAGAGGTAATGAGTTTACATCAAATGAATTTGAGAAATTTTTTGAAGAGCATGGAATAAAGAGGAACCTATCTACTGCTATAACTCCTTAACAAAATGGAGTAGTGGAAAGAAAGAATAGAACTGTTCAAGAGATGGAAAGAAAAATGTTGAATGAAGCCAAGTTATTTGTTGTATATTGGAAAGAAGCAATCCATACCCTCATCTATATTCTCAATAGAGGAAAACTAAGGGTGGACATCACCAAGACCCCCTATGAGCTATGATATAGAAGACCAAAAACTATCAAGTACTTTAGAATTTTTGGAAGTAAATGTTACATCAAAAGAGATGAAGAAGGTTTGTGAAATTTTGAATCAAGATATGATGAAGGAATCTTTCTTAGATACTCAACTAGGGGAAAATCTTACAAATTATATAATAAAATACTAAGGAATATATTTGAGAGTGAAAATTTTATGGTTGATGAAGAATCACATCAAAATATATTTGAGAAAGAATATTTTTGGTCAAATGAACCTGTCTACACATAAGGAGCAAAATAAATTGAAGTAAAATATAGAAACAACAGAGAAGATCACCAAGGAATATTTTTGGTCAAATGAACCTGTCTACACATAAGGAGCAAAATAAATTGAAGTAAAATATAGAAACAACAGAGAAGATCACCAAGAATCTTGCCAAATATGTTCAAAATAATCACTTAGAAGAGTAGATAATTGGAGATAACAATGAAGGAGTGTAAACTAGAAGAAAATTTGCAAGAAAAATTGACCAAGTGAAATTTTCCTTACTGTCAAGAATGGAATCAAAATTTTTTGTTGATGCTAGTAAGGATGAAGGATGGATATAGATAATGGAAAAATAACTAAATTAGATAGATAAAAATAAGGCTTGGGAATTAGTGCTAAGGCCTATAGAAAAAATGTGATAGGGACAAAATAGGTGCTCATAAATAAATTGAATGAAGATGAAGAAGTGGTAAGAAATAAAGTAAAGTTGGTGTGCAAAGGCTATTCACAAGAGAAGGAATTGAATTTAAGGAGATATTTTATTTTATCTAGAAAGAATGGATACAATTGGAATGTTTCTTGCATTTATAGTTCACAAGGATTTAAAGGTATATCATATGGATGTTAAATCCACCTTCTTGAATGGTGACTTAGAAGAAGTCTATATATAGAGCAACCTGATGGATTTTAGCTATCAGAAGACCCAAACATGGTATGAAAACTTAAGAAGGCCTTATGTGGTCTTAAAATATCCCTTAGGGCTTGGTATGCAAGGTTGTACAAGTAATTACTCCAACAAGGTTTGAAGAAAGGAACTACAAATAGTAATCTTTACATCAAAATAAAGGATCATTTTTATTATTATTTTTGTATATGTTGATGATATAATATTTGGTGCGAATAGTGAAATGTGTAAGAAATTTGTAGAAGAAATGTAGAAGGAATTTGAAATGTCTATGATAGGTGAGTTAGCATTCTTTCTTATACTTCAAATTTCTTGGTCATATGATGGTATCTTTACCTCTCAAGAAAAATATGTCAAGGAGACGTTGATGAGGTTTGATATGGAAGATTACAAACTAGTGAATTTACTCTTACAGTAATAGGTTTTCATTTGAGCAAAGATGATGAGTCACCTCTTTTTGATCAAACTCTATATAGGTCTATGATTGGAGGCCTACTATACTTAACAACATTGAGGCTTGATATTATGCAAGCTATTTTTTTGGTTACAAGGTTTCAAGTTTATCTAATAGAAACTCATGTGAATTTAGGCAAGAGAATTTTCAGATATTTGAAGAGCACACTAGATTATGGATTGTGTTATCAAAAGGCTGATGAATTTTCCCTAAGTGCATATATTGATGTTGATTGGATCAATATTTTTTATGGTAGAAGAAGTACCAATAGTGGGGCTTTCTTTTTGGGAGATAGATTGGTCTCATGGTTTAGTAAGAAACATGATTCAATGTTATTATCAACAACATAAGCAAAGTATATAATTGTAGAATCATGTTGCATTCAAGTATTGTGGATAAAGAAAACATTGAAGGATATGAAAGTGATGTATTATGAGACCATTCATATTCTATAATACAAATGCTATCAACACTTCAAGGAATCTAATGATGCATTCTAGAACAAAGCATATATCTGTAAGGTATCACTTCTTAAGAGAGATGGTTGCAATTTAAGAAGTAAAATTGGAGTATGTACCTATAAAGGAACAAGTTGTAGACATCTTTACAAAATATCTTTCTAAGGAAATATTCAAATATTTCAAATAAAAATTAGGGTTCATTTCCCCTCCTTCTAAATAGATACATAGATTGTGCATCTATCTATGGGGAGTAGTTTAATACACATCTTTATTCCTAGATTGATGAGGGCTACCTCTCAATGGGAGAAAGTAGAAATAATCTAAGAAGGATAATACGGTTGGTGTTGACAGGGGGAGCTTATATGTTGTTCCAAGTATAGAAGAAGACCACTAGCCCTTTCACCTTGATGTTAATGGGGGATAAATTGCATATTAGGTCAATGTGTCCATCAATGTGAAAGGGGGAGATTGTTGCATGTGTTATTGATGTCAACAAATTGGTATTTTCAAAGGTTGCATGTGATGATCAAAAGTTTTGTGAAGTGTTGGATATGATGATGAATGTCATGAGCATGTTTTACATAGTTCTACCACATATCCTTTTACTCATGAATAGGTGGAGTTGATAGGTTGAAGCGTATGTTCATATGAAGAAGTTGTGGCTTCTTGCGGTTGATGAAAAGGGTTGTAATTTTTGTCTATGATTATTTAAATTTTGTATTCATTTTCTCTTGATGTAAAGAATTGCATAAGATATGAAGGAAAGTATCAAAGGTTTTCAAGTAGTCTAAGGCATAAAAAATTATACTACAGAAGCTCTTGAGAATGTTGTATATTCCTCCACATTTGAAGATATGGAATTTTTGTTTGGAAGTTTGATAGAGACATGCATGAAGTATGTATGTTCTTGATTTCAAAACATAGAAGTTACCATAGAATTTTTCAAAGCTAGGAGAGTGAAGACTATACTGTTGTAGTTAGGAAGGTTCAAAGGAATGTTCCATATTTCTCCACATTTGAATGTGTTATTGTAGTTTGGAGGATAAGTTCAAATTGTTTCTATGTTTTCGAATTTCAGGTTTTAGGTGTTGAGGAATACCACAAGTCTACTTTTCAATGTTCTATCTCTAGTATATGTTTTTTGGGTTTGCAAAGGATGTTATGCTCATTATATATTTACTCGTGTCATCATAAAGTAGAATAAATTTGTGAAAAGAGTGTACATGAAAATGGTTTTGAATTCCATATAACTTTTGTAAAGTGGTCCACATGATGTTGTTTGGTTTATTTGATACTTCCTTTGGTTTAGAGCTAATACATGGAAGGTTAAATGTTTTCCAGGCCAACATAGTATATTGAGATGCTTGTGTGAAGTTTGTGATGTGTGTTCCATGATGGAAATGTGTGGTAAGGTAAAATAGGTCACGATTATCTCCTAGTTTGGACCATATTTGATTTCCTCTTACTACAAATATTTTGGAGCCAAATTATTGTGGTTGTTGCACATTTCATGTCATATGTTTCATTCTGGCCAACTAAGGAGAAACGTTTTGAATCTTGAAAATGATATAAATGAAAGATCAAGGTTGCTTTAATAAGTGTGTGTGAATATGTGAACATGCAGGTGAAAGTATTAATGAGAAACTGTGCTGATAGGTTGAAGTATATGCTAATATGAAGAATTTTTGGTTTCTTGGAGTCTTCCAATGCCTCAAGTCATTGCAGATAAATTTTAAATTAGTATTTTGGAAGAATGAAAGTTTTTTCTTGTGCTTAAAAGTTCTTTAAGTTATGACAATATGTAAAAATTATGAAAATTGGATCCTTATGGGAATTGGTCAAATAAATAATTGACTAGGCATACACAAACAAACTAAGGATGAGAATAATTTATTAATTAAATCTATATAAGAAAAAGTGCATAGAGTAGCTAGTTAAATAACTATGAAAATTTATATATTTTTTGCATGGGTAGGAGGTGGTCTAAATAAATAGATATTAGATATTTATTTACCAAAGGCTAGACCATAGAAGAAGGAGAAATCAATTGGTACTAGATGAGGAATAAGACTGGAAGAATATGATAATTATCAATAAAATAATCAAAGTGTTAGTTATTTAATAATAGAGTGACAATAAAATAATCGATCAAATAGAAATGATAAATTATAGAGGAAATTATCACAATTTATGATGTGTCCATTTTAGGTGTCTACATATTGCATGTTTAAATTATATCTAGGTAAGTTTGTGTTGTGTGTTAATTCTTAATTGAAAGTTAACTTGTAGTAAATGATTAATTTTGCTTCATCCTTAGTATATGTAGTGTCCCTTTATTTCTAGGTTTCCTACATTGGTGCTATATTATTTAGAATCAAATATAGGTTATACATATAGGTTACAATTGATTATATTACAAAAAGAGAAAGTGTTGGGTAGAAGGTGTAATAATTACCATCACTAAATTGATAGTAAGTAGAGGAATCTACCGAATCTACATATTCCAATGTCATTCTTGGGTATAGGGAAAATGGAAGAGGTTGAGAAAAAACTAGTTTTATGTGTTCTTACGATATATATAATCATGACCAAGGGATTTACAATGGTATAAGAGAGTGTGAAGAGATCAGAATTCCTTTGAGAAGAATATTTATTGAGATCACAATGGTAGAAGTTGTGAGAAGTTTACATAGTGTGTTGGAATCCATGAAGGAAATGTAAGAAAGACTAGAAGCCATGAAAAGTGAACAAAGAAAGTCCATGCACATGTGAGTTTTTTTTAGTATTTATGTGCAAGTTATGTGATTTGCACACTCAATGATACAATTTTTAGGATGCATACTTTTTAAAAAGCATTAAATAAATATATTGAATAAAAAATATAAAATTAAAATTCTAGTACTCACTCTTAACTATATTTTTATTGAACATTTATTAAAAATATTATTAAATACAACAAAAAATATGTGATGTACACCATTTACACTATGTAATATTTTATTAAAAAAATAAGAAAAAGTTTGTGTGGGCACAATATTTGATTATTTTAACCATTAAAAGAAAGTAAAATTAGAAACTAAATTTGCAATACTACAATACTTTTCATTTTGTGTTTTCCTTTTGTGGGTGATGAAAAGCATAGAGACACCCTATGTCTCTTCTATGTTGACCCAAAATGTCCTTATTTTTTTTCTCTTTTTGTTTTGTGTTCTCCTTTTGGGGATGACACAAAGTGTAGAGATGCCCTATGTATCTTCCATGTTGACCCAAAAGTTCCTTGTATTTTTCAATTTTGTTTTGTGTTTTCCTTTTGGGGATGATGCAAGGCATTGAGACCATAATGTCTCTTTCATGGTGACCCAATAGATTGTTAATTTTCTTTCTTTTCTCTTGTGTTTTCCTTTTGGGGATGATGCAAGATGTTGAGATCACAATGTCTCTTCCATGTTGACCCAAAACAAACTTTCTTTTTATTTTGTTTTCACTCTCTTTGTCTCATTATTTTAGTTCTATGTGCTTTGGGGAATGATGACAGTTATGATCTCTTTCATAAAAACATTGCAGCAACGAACATAATGACCCCAAATCCATAGATCACTTATGTGTTTGGTGTGGTCTTTTCTGGGGGGCAACTCTCTTCCCCTGTTTTCCATTTTCGTTCACAAAACACAACCTAACTTTGAAAGATATGAATTGGCATATGGCTTTACAACTTGGCTCTCATGTCTCATTTTCCTTTTTTCATTTTCCCTTTGCTACTTTAAAGCGATTTCTCATAGAATGATGTGTAGTAATTCCTTTAAACTAGGGGGCATACATTATCATAATTCATTTGCATTCCTAGTTCCTAGTGTAGCCTTATCATTTATGTGATTTGTTCATCACTTTGTGCATGACATTGGGTACGATTTCCTTCATAAGTGTGATCTATCTTAGAATATTGCATTCCTATTGGTGGCTTGATGCGGTGCACTACATCCCCTAAGTTGTGAATATACTATTCTTTGATTGGTCCTCTCTTAGAGACATTAGACATAATGTTCCCTAAGTGATTGACCTTGCATGAACTTAACAAGACTCCTTTGAACATCTTTTGCATTCTACATTACTTTTTACATTTTGTATTTTTACATTTTGAACCTTTTGCTACCTTGCATAATGCAACTTGCATTCCTGTGGTACCCTTTCTTTTTTTCATGAGTTTTAAGCATAGAGAGATTTTCTTGTCTCATGGAGCATGAACCAACTTTTTTCCTTGAGGTTCCTTGTTAAAGTTATCAAGAGGTATAAATTTGATATGGTTGAGTGGGAAGCCCACCTAGCGGCATGAATTTTCCCCATACCCACCTTTATGTTTGTGAGTGCATACCAACTAGCATATGTATCTTACCTTTTGGGATTTATCACCCCATAGACAATCAAAATTTTCATGGCACTAGAGTGAGTATATTTGGCCCTTCTCACCCAATGGACTGCCATGTGTTCTGTTGCCCCAAAGTGAGTATGCATTCTCTTCTTCAAACAATTAGCCTAGATCTAATCCACAACTAGTTGGATAAATGATCGAAGCTTCATTTAATTCTCTCTTTCAATTGTGTGTTCCTTTGTTCTTACACTTAGTTTTCCATGTGATCTTCATCCTAGAGGCTTTATCATCCCTCTTGATCATTTTTATTCCATCTTGCTAATGTAAGTGCATTTGAACCCTCTTCTTAATGTTCATGGCTACTTTAGTGTCAGTTTGAAGCAAGTTCATCCTCTCACTAAAGTGGGGGCTAAATTTGCTCTAGAAAAATGGCCTTTTATCATTTTAATGGCTTTTTAGGTCTTGTTTCATGATGTTTGGTCTATTTTTCTCTGATTTTATGGTGTAACATGGCTTGAAAATGCATATTTAGGTACTAAAATTCAAATAATGATGTCTTGTGAAGGTGTCGTGAAGTGTTTAAGACATTTCTACACTCTTCTAGACTCTATTCATTAAAATTTACCAAAAAATAAACTTTTCATCACTTATCAAGTCCTATTTTGAAGTGTTGTAAAGTCTTGTAACAATTTTTCACACTTTTTTAGGCTTAACTTCACTATTTATCCCTTTCTTATGCTTTATTTGGTCCCTTTATGCCCTTATAAGGCTTATTAAGTGTATTTTTGAATGTTAACCCAACAAACAACATTAAATACAAGATATTTCCCAACACCCATTTTTAGGTCCTAGGTTGGACCCACTCGCCATGGGTGGTGAATGAGTCCCCCTTGGCTCCAAATTCAAAAATTGTCAAAATTCTTTTCAGGTTTTTATTCAAAAACACTTGATGTTAGCCTGTGATGAGGTATGAATGGGTTACTAAGGCACAAGATTGTATAAATAAGTGTTTTTAATTCCATTCTAATCCCCATTAATTCAAGTATTCATTCAAGCATTCAATATCACATCACATTCAAGCATTCAAGCATCTTACAACATCTAATCAAGCATTATTCAAGTATTTTGGAGCATCCATTGACACAACTTCATATTTGCATCATCAAGGGTTTGGTAAGTTGGTTGAATTTTCATGTTGTTATTTTATCATTCTCTTGCATTTCATTATTTCATTAAGGGTTTGATTACCAAAGTGGGGTTTGACCAAGGCAAACCTCTATTTGCTAACCTTTAACCATTTTCGCCCTCTTGCATGTGTGTTTGAAGACCTTTGTATGCATATTTAATAAGCATTTAGGTATTGAATATTGGTCAACAAATCAACTAGGTACTTCAAGTCAAGTCAGCTCTATTTCAAGCTTGGAGAAGGTTTTTTGTCAGTCTCTTTCAGAATTGACTTCGGTAACCTGACAAGACGACATTTCCAAATCCGGTGTTGCAAAGTTGTCTCCTAATTTCTCAAAATTTTGGGAGCGGACTGATTCACCACTAGTGGTGAATGAGTCCCACCTGAAGATTGAAAATATTGATTTTGTCAGATTCCAAATCTCGACAGTCAGAAACTTGTTCCCAAAAAAATTTCACCAGTAGCAGGACTAATTTGCCACCCTGGGTGAATGAGTCCCAATGTTGATTTTATGTAACTTCAAACAACATTCCATAGATTCCAGATTCCTCAAATCTTTCCCAGGTGCACTCTGATTCATTCCATTTCTTTTTGTTCATTATTTGCATATCACAGTGTGTTTTCAAACATAGTTTAAATCTTAGTTTTGCATTCATATTCATTCATATAAATCCTTTAATTATATTTTTTTTACTTCATTTAACTTATATAACATCATACATAACATAATTTGAATGAACCCTTAGCATTTTTGGCCCTACCTCTCTCCTTTTAGGTGAAAAACCCTAGAAGAGATAGATAAGTGCAAGGTGCCAAAAATATACGGTTCAAAAAAAATATAATACTTATCATTTTACATTAGAGTATTTTTTCATTTAAATCATGTACCTTTTTTCTATTATGAAGCATTGTTGCATTGTTTGTTTCATAAGGTTGTGATTAAGGAACATTGTTACTGTAGTTATTTTCACTTGGTATAATATACCATACAAAATACAAAGGTAAGCCCACAATAACACACAAAAGGAAATTAGGCTTCCCAAATTTTGTGATGGAATTGTTATTTTGTAAACACAATGCAATTTTTTTATAAAAATAATGTGTTTTGCAATATAGAAGGCTCTTTACAAATATGAGTACTCCTTGTTGCCAATTTTGGAGCTTTAGAAACATAATTTGTTGTCAATTGAGAGGAAAATTATGCCATGTTGTACACAACTAATCCTCTAAAAAAAGCACCTATGTACATACAAAAATCTATAAAACCATACATGAAAACATACATAGAAACATACATAACATGATGAGACGACATTGTGTGGGGCCCACTAGATGGGGGATAAAAGTGACGAAGCCGAAAGATGAGAGAAAAAATATGGTGATGAAAGTGAGGAGATAACAATAAAATTAGGTTAGTTTTCTCACCTTTATCGACTGATAAAATTGGGTCCTATGGCTTACATGAAAATCAATCATTTTTAGAGATTTTCTAGCATGAGAATTGGAGGAAAACTATGAAGTGCATATTATGAAGTACACTATGTATTGATAGTTAATAAAGTCCAACTTTAATGAGAAATGTGTTATTTGATAATATAGAATTGCATCTATATGTTTTTATATCTACATTTCAAGACAAAGCTTGGGTATAAGTACAGGGAGGATTCAAAATACATTTTGTTTCCCAATATGCTCTACACAATGTTCACCACTATTAACAAGTTTATTCATTATTTCCAATAATAGCAAGAAATTTATGTTCTTGATATTTTTAATCGACACCTACATATATGGGCTTAAAAACCACAAGGGAATGGGTATGATATGATGTGGAGGTTAGCAAATGCAGTTTGCTATGAAGCATGCAATTTTTTATATCACATAGGATTTATAGGTTTAACTATATACCCCAAAGTTTGCTCCATGCCACTAAGTGCAATTGAAAAATGACAATGTGTTTTCAAACCTTGTATCCATGTGCGGACATTCAAAGCTAGGAAAACATAACAACCAAATTGGTTAGTCACACATGAGCTCAATTTGGATAGTTTTCCTCATTTGTGAGTGCAGTCTAGGAAAATGCATACCCTTGCATTTTCACACTCGTTTGGGCCTACCCTACTATGTTTATCCCTATTTATGTCTTAATTGGTCCTATTTTCATCCACAAGCCTAATGAATTATATCATTTTATGGCTAATCTTGACAAACATCAAAGGGGAAATGATAATTTAATGATTTTGGTTGTGTGTCCCTAATTTTTGGGTCAGGACTAAGACAACACCTAGGGCATCTTTGTCTCTCAAAGGTCTTGGGATCCTGATTTCAAGTGCGCCTTAAATGGGCACCTTTTTGGATTTTGTGCCCCGAGTTTCATGCCTCAAGACTAAGAGGCCACCAAGGGTGTCTTATTCCCCCTTAGGTTATTTTTGGGATTTAATTTCAAATCTTGGTGGGATTTATCCTCCTTTAATTAATGAATTCATGTGTCAGCTTGTTGTGGTGTAATTTCAGGATATCAAGCATGGATAAGTATAAATACAAGGTTCCTTTCTCTCATTTTCATATCTAATCAATCTAAGCACCCTAAGCATTCAAACATTTAAGTATTCAAGAATTCAAGAATTCAAGAGTGATTCATCAAGAATTTGGAGTCATCATCAATATTCAATCATCATATCAAATATATTCTTGCATCATGTGTATTTTTGAGCTAATATTTGTGATGTAGGGTTTTGATTCAAGTAAGCAATTTGAGTCCATATATATCAAGCATTCCTTTGATTCAAGATCTATATCTAAGCTAGCCACTTCACACAAGTTTTCAAACTTCACAACAAGGGTTTGGTGAGTTGCAACATAGCACTTTGTTCATTCATCATTTATCTCCTTCATTTCATTTCATTTCAAGGTTTAATTACCAACAAGGGGTTTGACCTTGAGGAAAACCCCCATTTACTAAAAATTAAGAACTGTTTCATGTCTTGCATGCTTGTGTTTGTAGATTTAGGTTTAAGACTTGAAGATCATTTGAAGTGCAAAGTTGCAAAGTTGTCATCTTCATAGAAACTCACCTACAGGGTAGAGCTAGAAATTTTAGAACCTAAGATCCGAGAAGAAGGAAATTAGTAGACACTGAGCCTCCGGATTACATTCAAAGATTTCAAAAATTTAGATCAGGACTAAGTTTCCACCTAGGGTTTCTTTTTCCTCTAAGTGGAATTTTGCAGAGATTCTTTTGGATTTTGTTCCAACATCTAAAGACTTCACATTTCCATCAAAAAGCAACAATGGGACTAAGACAATAGTAAGGGTGTCTTTGTCCTCCATAACACTTTTTGATAGCATTTTTGCATTTCTAGAATCCTCGGTACATTTCTAGACTTCCTAGGTACACATACCGTATCTTCTTGACGCATAATTTCATCATTTACATCCATCATTTACCTTACATCATTAGGTTTTGTAAGTTGAATTCTAAGTTTTATTTTCCAAGCTTTAGCTTGGTGGTGAACCCCTCAAAGGTTAAATAACTCCCTCCTAGGTCTTCCTTGTTTAGAATTGATTCACCTTTGAGGTTGATAGTCAATCCAATTTTGGATTCTAGGACATTATTGAGTGATTGAAAGAGAATAGAGTGGGATTTTCCACTCCACATCTCATTTTCTTTCCAGCTCATTTTGGTGAACCAAAAATTTTAGAGCACTAATTTTCTAATTTTGAGTCCATTAAATTCCTAGATCTAGGTTGAATTCATTCTTGCATTGCATATTGCATTACTAAAAGTGCATCTAGGGTTTCTCATATTTAGTGAAAGTACATCTAGGGTTTCTCATATTTGCATTAGTGAAAGTGCATATAGGTTGCATTTTTGCTTTCTTGCATCATCTTATCTTATTGAAAAACTAAAAGTGCATTGTTCATCATCCTAATTGCATTTAGAAACATTATTATTGGATTCAAAATTTAAAAAAATTGTTTTCCAATTTGCATTCAAGTGCTTGTCACTAGTTACTTTTTCTTGCATTCATTTGCACATTTTTTATGTTTCTAAACATCAGCTCCTTGAATAGGAAACCTATGAACATTGTAAACAATCCAGATTCTATTGTTTTTTATGAGAAAAACCTCTGGTAGGACTAAAATGCCCTTCCTCACATCTTAGTCCCTCTATATATGTTTTTGCCTCAAATCCCTCTTTGTGTTGTTTTCTATCTATTCTAGTATCTAGAACCTTAGAATTTCACCAGTAGAACCAAGGATTCCCTTACTGGCATCTTAGTCCCTGCTTACTTTGAATTTCCAGTTTTTAGGATTTAAACTTGCTCTTATGTGCTTCTGTTTACTGTTTTCTATTTTTTGTTACAATTTGCAGAGTTACTATTGTTGGCATATGGCTTCTAGTGTTGTCACTGATGGAAACCTAAATCATTATTTTAGTCCACAAATTAGGATTTGTTTATACTAATAGGCAGAGTAAAGGATAAAGTTTTACCATAAGTAAAAATGAAGAACAAGGTATCCGATTAGTAGGTTGATTTGTATGCTTCACCGGATTATCATTTTGAGTTGTGGATCTTGGAGAAGGTTTCCAAGCATCTATATTATCTTATTGTTAAGTTTTTTGATGTTGCATTAATTGATGTACAAGTTAGGAGATTCAATAGTATGATTTTTATACTTATTTTTTCATCATGGTTGACTTGATGTATGTAGCATGTCGTAGATGTATAAGGAGTAATTGTTTTTTTTTTTTTTTGTCTTTAAGAATATTTTTTGGGTCCTACCCATGGTTGGGCTGGCTTATATGGGTGTGCATTAAATATTACTCATGATCTAAGCCGACATTTGAAAAGATATTTTCTATTCTATTGAAGCTGACATATAGCAATTGAATTCTTGGTAGTGGATATAAATATGAGGTTGGACAATTCATTTTGCATGGATGTATGTAAGCATGATTGCAAGATGGTAGTGTGTATGTGAATATCATAAAAGCAATTGAGACATTTGAAATTGAGCAAAAGAGGATTGTTGTGAACTAAGGCAAAGAAAAATAGGGAAAATTGTAAAATCAGATAAAAGGTCCAAAATTTGATATATGAGCTTCACTAGAACTGATACTAGACATTTGTAGATGTTACTTTCTTAGTTCAAAATTTTTTTGTAATCCAAATGTATTGTAAGGTAGTGGGCCTTCCTAATTTTGAGTAGTGAACTCTAGGCAGTGTGCTTGAATGCATGTGCATTCCATTTCTCTTCATACTTTTAACAGAGTATAAATTGTGGTTTAACCTCCACCATGGTTTTTCTCCTAACAAGGTTTCCATGTAAAAATCTTGGTGTTATGGTGTTTTGATTGTTTCTTTCTTGTGCTTTCATCTTTACTTTTATTAAAATGTTGTAAATGGTTTAAGATCTAAATTAAAATTTAAATATTGTTGAACACTAATTCACCCCCCCTCTCAGTGTTCCTTGAGTCCAACAACTATTATTCCAATTTATTTCATTTCAAGTGTAATTGCAAGCATAGAATATTGTGTTCATTTCAATTTATTTGGTTTATCCTTTGCATGAGTTGTACTACTTGGTGTCCTAGTGCTAATATTGTGGTGATACAAAGTGTGAAACTCTTGACATCACGCGATAAAAAACTCATTGTAGATCTTGGGTTATCTAGCTCTCTTACTCGCAGTGTTGGTAATATTTTACTAGGTATGGAATGTACCTTTGATACCTCTTTTTCTATGCCTAACTTTCCTACGAGTGCTATGCAAAGTGTTCAAACAATGGTTGATTATATCCCTCAAGAAAACATAATGAAAATGCATGAAGACCTAGCTCATTTACAAGATAGCATAAGTACTAAAAACATTTCAAACACAATTATACATGCCATATATAGTCTTCATTGCATGATCAAAAGTGATGAAGGATTGGAAGTTGTGCGCAACATAGCTCACATCTTCATAAAACATCTTCCTTCCACTAGTAATGGTGTTCAAGCCTCAAACGATATACAAAGATAAGGAGGAAATAAAGCTCATCCCCATTCAACCATTCAAATAGCTACCAATATGTTTCCTACCTCGCACATTTCCACTAGTGTTCCTTATACCTATGTGGCATCTAACCTTATATCTCCTCCCATAAGAAATCAATTCACTTGTCCTCCTAACACATACACACCACCACCATATTCACCTCCATCTCAAACCACAAGCAATGACCCTATCATTAACTTCCTTTTACAAATAATTTCATCCATTCAATGCCAAGTTCCCACCACAAATCAAAATCAAAATGGTCCACCTTCATACTATTTCAAAAGCAACCCACTAGCTTTTGAGATATTGAGAACTCCAGTGCCACAAGGTATAAATATCCCTAGATTTTAGAAATATGGAGAAAAGTGAGATTCTACTAATCATGTTAATTCCTTCACTACTTTATGTAGTGAATTTATCCTTGAGGACAAACTTTTGGCTAACTTTTTTCCTCGATCCTTGAAATACATTGCCTTGGACTAGTTTTTTGCATTACCAAATAACTCAATTTTTTCATTTAATGAACTTGTTGAAGCCTTTATTAACCATTTCCAAGTGCATATGATTCCTAAAATGACATTAGTTGATTTGATGAGATGTAAACAAAATGATAGTGAAAAAGTCACTGATTTTATTTCACATTACCAATCGCTTTATTCCAAAATTAGTGTGAAGATTCCTAATTCTCATCTTCAACAAATGATCATAGAGAATTTACGAAGATATGTGACAAGCTCACCATGATGAAATTCCATTCTTTCATGCACTTGTGCACTACCCTTCAACATTATCAAAATTCTATAGGTAGTTGTGAACCAAAACCCACATCTACCCATCCTAAAAAGACCAAATACTCAAAGAAAAAAACCTATCAACCCTTCAAAAGACAAAATGAAAGTTTCCTTCAACTAAATTCCACCTCCCAACCTACCCAACAAGTTGATAACCAAGTAGCTGCTATAAAGAAGAGTAATCCTTATATCTTTGGGGATTCACAAATACAATTTAACCCCCTACCCAAAACACTTCACAACTAAATGAATCAACTAATAAATGAAATCATACTTACCTTACCTCGCATTCAACCTCTTGTCCCTAGAAAGTCTTTACCATTGAGTTTTAGACACAATGCCTATTGTGCTTATCACCAGCAAAAAGGACATGATATGGAACATTACAATCATCTTAAACACCTTGTGCAAGATCTCATTGATTCTAATCATATCCAAGTTGGAGGGGTGAATGACAAAGGTAATAAATCTGTATCTCCTCCTAACAAAAAATTGCTAATCTTTACCAATCCCATGCCTAACCACAATATTTCATTTGTCAAGGCCAATGAAACTAAGCCTGAGGTGACGAGCATTGACATGGATGATGAGAATATGAGCAATAACAAAAAAAATAATATGGATGATGATGAACAAATTCCTATGGATACTAATGACCAAATTCCTATTAGTACAATGATAGGAGTGATTGAAATTGAGCCTTGTAAACAACAAACCAAAATTCCTATTGTTATTACTTTATCTTTAGAAGAAACAATCAAACATACACCTGATGGTCCTCTCTACATAGCTGACATAATCAATAATAGGCCCACTATTGGGATTTTAATTGATCCTATCTATGGAGAAAATGTGTTAACAAAAGAACTCTTATGTGTTCATGAACTCACTCAAGATAGATATGATAAACCAGAAGCATGGATTAAAATGCGTGATGGTTTGGCTTGTGCTACGATGGGCTTGATCACACTCCCTCTACAAGTAGGACCAAAGAAATTGAATATATCATTCTCCATCATCTCTAATTCAGATCAATTTCATGTGAAGCTAGGAAAAAAATGGCTTCACTCCATGAATTCAGCCCCATCTATTGTCCATAAGTTCTTAAAGTTTCTTGTCAGTAATGAAATATTCACTGTGAACCATAGTGGATTTAGACCTCCATCTTCCCATGGAAATTTCTCTCTAGATTATTTTTTCCTGAGCCCATGGAACCAATAAGACCCTGTGAGGACTTCCTTTCTTATCCTACCAAAATTTCAAAGAAAAATGGATAGCCAATTTGTCCCTTGAAAATTTTCCTCCACCTATGATCGAACCTCGACCACTTGAAGAAAACAATATTGAACCTAAAGCCCTTCTGACTAACCAAGATCCAACCATCAAAAATCCATTGCCTATTTCATACAAAAGGCCAAGAGAGAACCAAACAAGTCCTAATTTTCCTCCTAAACAAATTTATAAAGCCAAAGAGAAAGTGGTTGAGCAACCTTCTATGGATTCTTCCATTCTTCCTTCATAATATAAAAAGGAACCTATGGTTGAAAAACCCACTCCTACACAAACACAACTTGAATACCAGAATAAAAGAAACCGAAAGGCTAGAGAGCGTAGGCATAAACATCGTGCTATTGTTTGAAAGATGAATGAAGAGAACAACATTGAAAATCAAAACTTGAACTAGACAAAGGCAATATATAATGAGCCTCCTCCCTTACCAGAACCAACAAATCCTATGTCTCTAACACAACAAGGACATCTAACACCTTCTAGGGATATTATCATTCATCCTCTTGTTGTGGTTAACTTGGAAAAAAAAGAAGAAATTAATAAGATTGATGAGGAAGTTCATAATGAGTTGAATTTGTTATTATCCTTATCCATGAGCTTAAATGACAACAACTGTGATGATCCTCCTAAATTGAGTGATACACCATGTGTTGAACTTGGTGATTCTTGATGTTATCCCTCTCGCTAGTGATCTGCATTCTACATACACTAAACAAATTGAGAGCATGGATGAAGAAGCATAATGGTTTCTCTTTCCCTCCGATAGGACCGATCACCCTACCTTTAAAGATCGTATTAAGAGAGTTAGATGTCACATTCTCCATCATTCCACAATCAGACCAATTTCATGTGAAGTTAGGCCACCGATGGCTTCACTCCATGAAGGTAGTCCCTTTGGTTGTGTGTAAATGCTTAAATTTTCCCTTTGACAATGATATATTTACTATGCATCATAGTGTCTTCAATCCCTTTTCTTCTCGTCAGAACTTTTACTTGGATTTGTTTTGGCTTGAGCCTATAGAACCTATTAAACCTTATGAGGACTTCTTTTTCAAATTTTATCAAAAGTTCAAGGCAACACAAATAGTAGAATTATCTCTTAGGAACACATCTCAACCTCCAACTAAGCCTACCATCCTTGATTAAACTATGATTGAACCTAAATACATTCCAAATAACAAAGACCAAACTAAAGATACACCAAAAATGCAAGAACAACCCATAACAACTCCTCCTATGACATCCTACAAAAGAATAAGAGACAATGAGCACAATCCTTCTACACCTCCTAGGATAAAACAAGTTTATGAACCTAAAGATAAAGTTGTTAAACAACCTCCCACGGTTCCGTTTGTTCATCCCCTAGGGAAGAAAAGAAACCTATGGTTGATAAACCTATTACTACACAAACACAACTTGAGAATCAAACAAAAAGAAATAGATATACTAGAGAGCATAGGTGTAGACATTGTGCTCTTGTTCAAAAGATTAACTATGAAACAAATAGAAAAAATAAAAATCCAAACTTGACTGAAGCAAGGCATGATGACTATAATTTTTCCACAATGAAAACCTTCCATGGACATTATCCTTCGGCATGCCATTGTGATTAACTTGGATGGAAATGATGAGGTTGCTAAAGTTGATGAACAAGTGCATAATGAATGGAATACATTGTTGTATCCTTCTATGAGATTAACTAATGACTCTCTTAGGAAGAAGGTTGAGCCTGGTGATAACCCTATTTCGACACTTGTCATTATCACTTTGGCTAGTTTCGCACCTCCCACTTATACAGATCAAGATTGGGATGTGGAAAACTTGCTATAGGTTGATTCACATGTGCCAAGTGCTTATATTACTTTTATTTCATGTTTCTTTTGTGTGATTGCATGTGCATAATGTGATCCCCCATAATTTTTTGTTTGATTTATCTCTCTCGTTGTGCATTCCATTATTTGTTCCTACTTTCTTCTCTATGTCATAAACATTTATCTTTTTCATTTATCTTGTGTTTTCCTTTTGGGGATGATGCAAAGCGTTGAGACATCAATATCTAGATTCCATGTTGACCTGAAAGGTTTTTCTTGGTTTTTTCTCTTTGTGTCATTTTTCTTGTTTCTTGAGTATTTGGGGAATGACAATAGTTTTGAGATCTCTAAGAACATTGTAGCAAGAACATACTGACCTTGAATCCATGGATCCCTTATGTGATTTTTGGGATTTCATTGTGGGGGAAATCCCTTTTTCATGACACAACTTTATTTGGAAACATATGACTTGGCATAAGGCTTTCCAAGTAAGCTATCATGTCCTCTTTATCGTTAGCATCTATCATTTGCTAGTTTAAAGTAATTACTCACAACATGGTGTTTAGCAATTTCTTTAAAGTGGGGGCATATATTGGCATTATTCTTTTGCATTTTATGTTTCATGGAGTAGTCTTCTTATTTCATGCAATGTGTCTTTCACTTTGTGGTAACATTGGGTGTGATTTCCATCTAGAGCATTATCTCTCTTAGCATATTATATTCCTCCAACACACTACATCCTCTAAGCTATGAAACTTATATTATTCAATTGGTCCTCTCTTGGATACATTAGGCATGATGTCCCATAAGTTAAGAACTTCCATGAACTAAGTAAAAATCCTTTGAACATAACTTAAACACTATTTTGCAAAAATCATGTGTTATGGCCACCTTGCATGCCTATGGTTCCATCTTGTCTGTTCATGTTCCAAGCATACAAAGTTTTTCTTGCCTCATGAATCTTGAATTTCATTATTTGTTCATGAGATCCAACCATGCAAAGTTTTGCTTGTATCATGAAGCTCAAAGTTCATTATTGTGTGGCACCTTATCAAAGTTATCACGAGGTATAGCTTTGGTCTAGTTGAACGAGAGTCGAATGAAGGCATGACTTCCCTTAGCCACTTACGTTTGTGAGAACATACCAAACATGTTTTTCACCCTTTTGGATTCTCACCCAACAAACAACCTGAAGTTTTGTTTCCTTAGAGTGAGCATACATTTTTAGTAAAACAAACTAGATCTGATCCACATCATGTTGGATAAATGGTTGAAGCTTGATCCATCTCTCTTTTTCCTTTTGTATTTCTTTCGTTATGTCTTTGGCAGTGTATGCTTGTTTCTTGGCTTTTCTCCTTATGTGTGTTCTTTTGTGCCTATATTGGTTTGTCATAGGATTTTGATCCTAGGGACTTCTACAACCCTCTTGATTGTGGTTTTCCTATCTCAGTAGCATTCATACATTTGAACCCCTCTTGATGCATGTTGATCTAATTTAGTGTGAGTTTGAAGTAGGTTTATCCTCTCACCACTAGTACACAAACAATAATATATGACTAAATAAACTACTAAAAATTGCATATAAATGACTAACTTTAGTCACGTGACACTATTAGTGGTTTATTTGTAGTCATTTATAACACCACTAAATTTATGATTAAACAATTTTAGTCATTTATTTAGTCTTTGATTTTAGTCATTAATTTTGTCATTGATTTGGTCATTGATTTAGTCATTTATTTAGTCATTTATTCATATATTTAGTCATTAATTTTAGTCACGTGACTATTTTAGTAGTTTATTTGTAGTCATTTATAACACCACTAAATTTATGACTAAAATATTTTAGCCATTTATTTAGTCATTTATTTGGTCATTGATTTAGTCATTAATTTAGTCATATATTTAGTCATTAATTTAGTAATATATTTAGTCATATATTAAATCATTAATTTAGTCATTACTTTAGTCATTACAAATCAAATCTAAAGTAATTAATCCCCACAAATTTATACATATAAACTTCAAGTATCATAGATATTCAAATGTTAAAAAATACCATGAAATGAAGACTAAAATGACTGAACAAATATGATTGATCAAACACAAACACAAATAGATTAAAAATCAAGAGGAGCCATAACACAATATTCATGAGTGGAGAGAAAACCACTCTGAAAATTTACTTCATTAAGCCTCATTGGAAAATAAAAAGCTCATTGGTTACATTCAATGTCTCAGTGACACTATACAACTTACAAACACTATATAAACATAATACTCTTATTTTCATATACTTATACTATTTTCCCCTTCCTTAATTATAGTCCTTTTGGAAGGGCAGTGGGCTCCTATAGGGGCTTGACCCATTTAATCCCCTTGCAAATCCCTAGCTTTCCGTTCGCTATTGGTTTTGGCTCCTCCAAACTCTTCCTTGTTGGTATTCACCTTTCACTTCTCCAATTTGGAGTTGTAGCCTAAAAATAAGGTTTCAAAATTTTCACATCAAAAAATTAGTAAAGTCAAATACAAGAGAAAATTTCTCATTATTTCTCTGCGTGGTCTTGTTTTATTAAGATAGCATGTTATTGAATAATTGATCTAATACCTGATTTCTATATGAATGCATGTATTCTTGTATATTCCACACCTTGTAAATTTTCCATAGGTTATAAATAAAGGGAAACCTACCCTAATGATTTTAACAAAAAGTATAGGATGTTGCACTTACATGAAGTATGTCCACTGGGTTGAAAGCTTTTGTGACCTTCCCTCATGACATGTTCATTGCCATGAGACTTAACCCTCCTTGTAATGTTATCAAATTTCTAGAACAACCTCATACTAGTTAGAAGGCCAATTTGAATCATCAATGATAAAATAATAATAACAATAAATGAAGATATTTCCACCAAAATTATCATTAATTGGGAAGAGAAAAAAAGCTAAGACTAAAGTTTTTTACTAGAGGTTGATAAGTTGTTTTGAACTAATATGCTATCTAGAAAACACCACCAAAAAAATTTAGGACGAGGTCAGTCAACTTCATGTTTCACAACATTAGTTACAACAACAATTACAAGTACTAAGAACAAAAGTCCTATCATAGACTCAGATCAAGAATTTCAATTTATCAGTAGTTGTCCTAAATCAACTAAAATAGAAAACCATTTATACAAGGACAAAATGCAAAGCAAATATGAATGTTACCTAGAATAGCATGGTGTAACTCATTAATATTTATGTGAAAAGAATAGTAGATACAAAATTACAATGGATGGTACAACTACTGTAAGTATTTGATAATAATTAACACCCTTCTTGAGCATTCAATCTGTTTGTAACCTAAGATGATTCACCTTTCTTTGCATATCTTCTTGTTATATTCAAGAAACTGGAGAATATCTGTAGAATGTGCAACTTTGGTGTTAACATAGACCCAAAAATCAACTTCTAATACCATCTTCAATATGCACTTTCAAGGTGTAAAATTGGGAGTACCTTCAAGTTGATCACTCTCTTTGAGACTAATACTAGTCATTTTTTCAATTGTTGGAACACATTGAAATTAAATAAATCAACTGAAAAAAGAATAGAACAACACCCTAATAACTAGTGTAATTAGGGTACCTACAACCATTGATAGATCCAAGATACTTAAAATCATTGATGTAAGTGTACTGAAATCTTTTGGTAACTCTCTCACAGGTAATTGTACATTCCAATCATCAACGTGGAAGATCTCAGTTAGTGTGTTTTGATATCATGTTAAACTATGGTCTATGGATTTCACTATTGTAGGATATGCACAAAATGGATTTGTTGAAAAAGCTTTAGAAACTTTCAAGAAAATGCAATTGGCAGGTGTAAATCCAGATTCCACAACCTTTTCCAACATACTCCCTGCCTATAATAAAACTCATCAAATGGTTTATTCTTAGCATCATAAAATTGAAAATAGATGATTGACCTAAAGCAAAGAAAATAATTCAATCTATAGCACAAAGTGAATGAGAGGAGAATATTTTTTATGATTAACATTTCACTTCGAAATTGGAATTGTTGTGTCACTTTCACAATAGAGCAACATGTGATAAGGGGTTCTCCTCATAAAAGCTTCAAACTTAGCCATTAATGAAAGAATCTCAAATAATTTCCTACAAATCACTACAAAAGATACTTGGTGAATCCTTAACATAAATCATTGATTTTGTGTCTTAGTAATGGACCATTTTTTTCTTAAGGCCACACCATTTTGTTGGAGACTATAAGTAGTTGTGGATTCCTCTTGTCCAATTAAGAGTATGCTCCCATTTTAATTAAAACTAACGACAATATTTTACAATATCAAAAGGACCACCACCTTTGTTCCCTCTAGGAGAGGAGACCAAGGAGCATTTTTTTAGTGTCATTTCTACCATGAAATCCATGGGAGGCACCAATTATTATATCATAGTTACCAAACTCGAACTTAACATAGACATTGGGCTCAACCTCAAACTCAACATGGAAACTCAACACTAACTGAAAATTTTGAAAAATCATGATACATAGAGATTTTTTAATTTATATATTTTCCTATGCATTCCTCCCTAAATCAATTTTAAAAATTATAAAAACCTAATCAATTGAAAGCTAATTTGAGTATTGAATTCCTAAAAGAGATTCCATCTCATGGAATACAATGATTGCGGGATATGCATAAAATGGATTTGCTAAAAAGGCTTTAGAAAATTTCAAGCAAATGCAATTAGTAGGTGTGAAGCCAAATTCCACAACCTATGCTAGCATTCTCCCTGCTTGTGCCAAAATAGGAGCTTTGGAGTAGGGTATGAACATGCATCAGAGCATAATAGATGGGGGATTTTTGTCAGATATTATGGTTGGAAATTCTCTATTAGACATGTATGCAAAATGTGGAAATGTACACAAGGCACAAAAAATATTTTATGGAATGCCTCAAAGAGATGTCATCTCATGGAATGCAATACTTCTAGGATATGCACAAAATCAATTTTGTAAGGATGCTCTAAAAATATTTGAATTAATGAAACACTCTGAAACATATCCTAACAGTGCAAGCTTTGTTTTTATTATCAAAGTATTAGAGGGATTGAGCTTTTTGTCTTGCCAAAATTTACTTCTCCTGCCAATGAATTATGTGCCTAAGTTTTATCGGTGTATTAGAGGGACTAAGCTTTTTGTCCCACTAAAATTTATTTCTCTCATTGATGAATTATTTGCCTAAGTATTATTGGATTATTGGAGGAATTGAGCTTTTTGTCCCACCGATATTCATTCCTCCCTTTGATAAAATCTTCAATCATGTGCTCTTTTGTATTTCACCATATCAGAGAGACCACATAATGATTCCTATCGATGTTCCCATGTTTCTCCGATGAAGTCTTTTCTGATATCTTTTGCCACAGTCATTGTTAGGGTTTATGTTTTATCTTCTTGTAGGATGTGAGAAAGCCATTTTCACATCTTGCAAACACTTATGAGCCTCTAGAATAGGACATAAGAGTAATGTAGCTAATGTTCAATTTGTCTATTCTTTCTTAATAAACACACAAGATAAAAATAAATTCTAGAATAGGACATAAGAGTAATGTAGCTAATGCTCAATTTCAATGCTTTGGAAGTCATACAAATAGCATCAACATATTTTGATAACATCAACAGAAACTAAATTTCTTTGAATCCTTGCCAGCCACACAAATGTCCAACATTGCATAACCAAGAAAGTACCTACAATATTTGTGGTATTTCTCAAGTAAAGAAACTAATCGTGTGTCCTTTACTTGGTCATCCAAAACTTGAAAATGAGATATTGGGGGTTTGTGTTAAGTCAAACAATAGAACATGGATTCTTCTAAAATATATCTAAATTGCTACCTTTTAAGGGTTCCACCATGATACACTCATTCCCATTTGATGCATTGAAACTGAAAGAAAAAGTGAAGCTATTTAAAGAACAATGTAAAAATATTTTGGCTTGATTCAAGCTTCAAAATTAATGTTTCAAAATGTATATGGAATTTCAAACCACAAGAATTACATAATTTACATTTGATGATAAACATAAGCTTATGTAATTCCATAATATTCCAATAATATGATTCAATTCTCTAGAGTTGAATCTCATACCTCCACTATTTGCATCACATCATGATTCATAGAAAAATCCTGGGACCCAACCACCACCTAGAACAAAAGGTTCTTCATGTAAGTGTACTTTGTTGGATTATCAATTTTGTGGTAAAATCAGACAAATCAATTCTACTAGAGAGGTGAAATCATTACAAATGTCAAATATGTGTGTTAATTATGATCACACAACGAAACATCATTAAACTCAGGCAATACCTACATTAAACTATTTTAAGAAACTATGTAGCCTGTAAAATTTGAAAAACATCTTTCTTCTATTATTTGATGTTAAATTAACATGCTTGATATTGGTAAATAATCTGATTCCCTTAGGAACCAACATAAATACCTTTATAGGGTTTGGTTCCATAAACTCTTTGGCTAGTTGATGAACACTGGGTGGCCAAGTTGCACTGAACATAACCATCTGTTGAGTTGCATATGGTAGGAGAAAGATTAGAGGGGCTCATTCTCACAAACATTAGAATACCAAGCTATCAGCATAAGTGAAAGAACTTTTGTACTTTTTCAATTAAAAGGAATTTTCATTTTAGACATACATATTGAGCCCACAATATTTCCTTGGTCCTATAGATAATAGACATGGAAGAAAATAAAAAATAAACTAGTTTTTGGTTTGAAAATTTTTGGTTAATTTTTCTATTCATTGTTGGATTTATTTGTGTGTTTGTCTTGTGAAAGATGAGTTTATGCACATAAAATTGAAATCGTAGAAAGCTCCATACATATCAGTGTTGCACATACACTCTAATGGTCTCTTTTAGACCTTATTGACGAACTTCATGACTATAAAATCCTAGAACAACTTATGACTCCTTATTTTGATCAAATTCAAATAAAATTAATTGGGTGCTCTTGCACCAAAAAGGCACATTCAAAGTGTTTGATAGAATTCCTAAAAGAGATGTCAACCAAATTTTTTTTTGAAAAGGATTTAAAATATTTCAAGCAAATGTAGTTGGCAGGTGTAAATCCAAATTCCACAACCTTTGCCAATATCCTCCCTATTTGTGCCAAAATAGGAGCTTTGGAACAAGGTATGGTCATCCATCAAAGCATAAAGGATAGATAAATTTTGTCAGATGTAGTGGCAACAACCCTTGTAGACATGTATGCAAAATGTGGAAACATAGACAAGGCATACAAACTATTTGAAAAAATGCCTCAAAGAAATGTGGTCTCATGGACTGCAATAATTGTAGGATTTACACAAATTAGATTTGTTGAAAAGGCTTTAGAAACTTTCAAGAAAATGCAATTTACGGGTTTAAAGCCAGACTCCAAAACCTTTGCCAACATCCTCTCTTCCTATTCCAAAATGGAATTTTTGGAACAGGGTATGGACATCCATCAAAACATAATAGAAGGGGGATTTTTGTTTGATATTATAGTTGGAAATGCTTTGGTTGACATGTATGCAATATGTGGAAGCATAGAGAAAGCATGTGAAGATTTTTTCAGAATGCCCCACTGAGATGTCATCTCTTGGACTACAATTATTGTTGGATATGCACAAAATGGATTTGTTGAAAATGCTTTAGAAACTTTCAAGAAAATGCAATTGGCAGGTATAAATCCAAATTCCACAACCTTTGTCAGCATCTTTCCTGCTTGTTCCAAAATGAGGGCTTTGGAATAGGGTATGAATATCCATCAAAGCATAAATAATAGAGGAATTTTGTTAGATGTTGTACTTGCAACTTCCCTAGTAGAAATGTATGCAAAATGTGGAAGAATAGACAAGGCATGTGAATTTTTTGAAATAATTCCTAAAAGAGATGCCATCTCATGGAATACAATGATTGTGGGATATGCACAAAATTGATTTTTTGAAAAGGCTTTAGAAAATTTCAAGCAAATGTAATTAGTAGGTGTGAAGAAAAATTTCACAACCTATGCCAACATCCTCCCTACTTGTGCCAAAATAGGAGCTTTGGGTTAGGTTATGAACATCCATGAAAGCATAATAGATGAGGAATTTTTTTTAGATATTATGGTTGGAAATGCTATCTTAGACATGTATGAAAAATGTGGAAATGTACACAAGGAACATGAACTCTTTGATGGAATGCCTCAAAGAGATGTCATCTCATGGAATGCAATAATTTCAGCATATGCACAAAATGGATTTTAGAAGGATGCTCTCAAAATATTTGCTGGTATAAGTTTTTGTAAATATGATTACTTAAAACTGAGATAGATGATAGGTAAACCCACATTCCAACATGCTTGCCTCTTGAAAATGGTTTCCAATATCAAAAAGATACCTACTCTAGTCTTATTTGAATTTTTCTATCAAAGATGCTTAGCATTTGGTAACTAAATGATTTATAATTGAGTAATATAAAATCAAATAGATACTTTCTAATCAATGAAATTTATTCAAGTGAAGCTTACACCAAAAAAAATGATCTTTATATTACCTCATATATTCAAACTATACAATGAGAGTGCAACTAACTCTACAGTGAGGATGAGAAGTAAAATATACCTGATAATAGCCATAAAACCACCAAGAAACAAAGCTAGTCTCTACAATAACAAAATATTTTTACATAAGCATCAAACAAATTCTAATTTTTGACACATTTTTGAAGTCCAATAATAAAAATATCAGGAATACACATGTTGTTATCAAGTTAAAAGCAATTGTATAAGCATACTCCAGTATAATTTAAAACCATAAACCATTAGAGAGCATATGATCTTAAATTGGAAATTCAAATGTGTGCATCTATTGGCAACATCAAAAGATACCATTAAAGTAATCTTTCTTGTAGAAGCTTTGATGTTCTCTTTTGCAAAATAAATCTATTGCAACAATCTTCTCAAATTTGTTTGCAACAAATTGCTTCCAAAGAAAACATGTGTTACAACTCATAAGCATATTTATTTTCTTTGAACTTGTAGAGGAGCTAAAGAGGGGGAAAAAATTATCAAATGCATCAAATTAACTCTATAAGGGAAACTCCCAGTATGATTTGAATTTGTGAGATTCAATCCTTAGTATGATGGTGCTCAGAGTAGCATCATCAAGGTTTGTGTTTACATTGATTTTTACAAACCATTGCACCATTTTATTGACATTCTTTCAAACAAATAATTTTGGAAGATTATTTTTTTCTAGAACTCCTCACAAAAAAACCAAATCCTATTGAATCATTCTTGGTTGAATTATCTAGCAAGTTTAAAAAAGGATACACATAGAGCCATAAAAGCTCAGTTAGATTGGTTTTCAACACTTGTCTCACATCTTAGTTGGTGTGATTTGGTCCTCAATCGAGCTATGAGTATCTTCATTTTCCATTTTTTAGTGAAATCAAGCCCCACAATTTTTTTTTCAAAGACTATCTCAAATGGGTTCAACTAAATATGAAGCTTATCGAATTCTTATCCTTTCAACACAAGAATACCAAAACCTTGGTTTTGTTGGCATTGACTTAGATCATGAGTGCCAACAACATCAGCCCATCATTGGAACCACTACCCAGTGATAGGAATGAAATCCACCAATGACATCCCCATTGGATCATCATAGAAACAAGAGACCCCATCTCGCCGATAGAAGATCCTCACACCGATGAAAAAATAGAACCCTGGCACATCATTGGAAATAAAAGGAATGTACGCCAAATAGATCGATAAGGTGGGGGTAGTCAGTTCCATTTTCTATAATGTGGTAAGAGTCATACATGTAATGCTATGTCAGGTTGGGGAACTCTTCTTGGAGGTTCTAAATGATTTGCCTCTTTTTTATAAGATTGTGTTGGAAGTGCCACCTAGATCACAGTTGTTTGGTGGGATTCCAAACCAAGATAATGAGGTGCAGTTGTGGAAATATCATAGAGAGAAGCTACAAGCTACCATGATGATTTTTTTGAGTGAAATTATATCAAAGTCTTGGTTAGCGTGGCTTAAGACATGTGCAAATGATACTCTCTCTGCATATAGGCTTGGGGGAAAGTATTTGCTTGATCTTGTGAAAAGTGGCAAGGAACTTGTAGAGAATGAGACATTGATCAGAGAAACATTGGACATTCTAGATGCATTTTAAGGGAGCTTGGAGTGGCTAAAAATAGATTTTGGTTCAAATGCTGAGTTTCCATGGCAATGTGTGTGTGATATTGTTTTGAAGCACTCAAAGAGTCTATGGGATGGAATTTTTGAAAGCCTATTTGTTAGTAGGATGAAACAGATAATAGTTGATGGATTTCTAGTTCTGCATGAGAGAGGGGTATGTGCAAGATCATCATGGAAAAAATAGGCCCTTAAGTGGCAAAAAATTTAGAAAAATCAATGTTAGGCAACTTGACGTAAAAATTTGAATAAGTTATCTATATTATTTTAAAAATATGTAAGAATAGAATTTGTAGAAAATTGAATGTAGTTTCTAAACTACTAGGTTTATTTAAAAATAAATAAAATCTATTTGGTGAAAATTCAAAATTTCAATGCAGTGGTACTTAAATTTCAGGGAAAAAATAAGAAGTAGGTGTTTGTCTGACCACCATAACCATAATAAAATGATAATATTTTTTTATAAGATTTTATATATAAGTAGAGGAATCACGTCCGGATGTGATGCATATTTTTTTGTAATTTTTTTCTAAGTAAATAATTAATTATGAATTTTTATTACAACTTTAAAAAATATAAAACTCTCATGTCAACCACCTTAACTTGGTCAAAACTTCATGAAATTTAATTTTTCTTTTTTAATCCTATAGTATGTGAAGCATAAAATATGATACTGTTTGAAAGTTATCGATGTTTTTCAATCAACCTATTGATCTAGAATTTAGTTGTAATTCTAATAGAAAATGAATAATAATTATTTATTAAATTCAAATTAAAGCATAATTTATGTTGGTGGAAAGTGAGAATCTCCTCTAAAACCATTTTGTTTCATCAATTTTGGGTAAAAAAAAGTCGTCAGCTACATACCCTACAAATACCCATAATATTGCCACTTTTTGGCCCATCATGATCCTGCACATACCCAGAGTTAAGATTGGTAAATTCCTTGAATCCATAGTTACATCTCTGGCAATTTACAAAGATGTTGAAACCCATTTACACAATTAACTACTAGTGAGGATTGGCTTGTTAAGAGAGGGGACCTAAAAAGTGTCAATTTTCCTGGGTTAAGTTTTATATTTATGATGAAAAATGATAAAGATTGGTTTGGTCACCTTAACACTTATTTTGGAACTGAGGTTAGTTAAATAAAAGATTCCATAGATAAGGGGTCCAAGAATATTCTTGAAGACCTCCTAAGTTTTCTTCATGCACATAAATCTCCTTAAAGGATAAATGATTTAGCACCTTATTTGCAAGAGCAATGCTTCCTTTTTATTTCAACATTGTTTTTTGATATTGAAGAACATCTTGCACATCTTTCAGAAAATATCTATCATGAAATGAAAAATTAGGAGATGCGAGAAAAAATGAACAAGGAGACTCTAGAACTGACAGTTATAGTGGAAAGGGAAATTTTCTTAGGAAGGCTTTTAGTTGCTCTCAATTTTCATTCAACTTCCCTTCCACTAGTTCTTGGCTCATCTCAGCTCTGGTTTGTCGAGAAAAAAGCTTTAGTTTCAAGGAAAGGATCTTTGACTTTCAAATATTCTAGTACTGATTTTGATTACCCTCTTCTAGACAATTCTAGAAGACAAATACTAATGAGACGGGTCAGTTTGAATATTGAATCACAGGATAAAATAATAGTACCAAATTGAATAAGCTGAGAAGAAATATGCACAATCTTTGTATCAGAGCTAAGAGGTATCACACAAATTGATCATAATCCAAAATATGAACATATATACACAAACAAAATGGGGAAATATACATTTTGTTCAATTGAAGTTAATTAGTTTTCTAAATTTTGAGGGTGGATTTCTTGTAGGCTTGAAGTTGGCCATATATTTAGTCAGCTAGTTGATAACTATAATAGAAACTATCCATGACAGCTAAATAGGGGCATGCACATGCACATGTTTACACAAACAAATGGGAAAATATACATTGTTCACTTAGTTCAATTATATTTGAAAAGATAAATCCTACCCATTGATATGTTGATAATTTCATATGTTTCAATTATTTAAGCAAGAAAAATTTGCAAGGGATAATGTTTCTACCTATAAAGTGCTTATTCAACACCTGATAGATTAGGATTTAAGCAATAGAGTCCTTCAAAAATCAATTATATACTCTATGGAGTAACCTAAGTTGAACATAAGTTGTGAATGGAGGAAAAGAATAGAGACTTTCAAGGATTTTCTTGGTGTAGGCAGACTCAGATTAAATGATCTTACAATTCTAGTGTTGATAATTACATGCATAAGTTATAAAATAAAACAAGAAATTATCAAGTTTATTCATGTGAACAAAACAACTAAAATTGAATAGCAATAAAGGTTCCTATTTTATTCTATCTGCTACTAAAATCCATTGGGATGACACAAACCAACAACTGGTTCAACAAAAAATTAGAATGATTAAAAAATTTCATTGATCTACATGAAATGATATAATATTACATGTTTACTCAAAATAATACCTCCCAATGTAACTACCTATTAGGAGGAACTTTGTTTAGGAGAATAACATATTGGAGTCCATTTTGAAGTTGGTAATGGTAAATCTTTGGATGGGATGGAAGTTTACAGATTAAGAATCCTTCGAAATCAGCTCCTTTGATTTCATGCTCCCAAAATTCCAAACCTTGCTTCTCCATCAATCCATCATCAGGCCATGTTGTGCTTGAAACATGTGGCTCATCAATACCTATTGTTGCTGGTAGAACTTTGGCTCTTATGACAACAATGATTCTAGAAACCCCATTTACATCATAGATGGTTTCATTAGACCCTATTTAATGAAAAAAAAACTACATCTAATACCTAAACACCCTAACACCTAGACTTTAGAAAATTGACCTATTGATGTGAACTTCATATGCTTGGTGCTTCTACACCAGATAGTGAAGTGGAAGATTGGAGGGGATTCTAGCACGATCACAAATCTAGTAAAAATTACATGGTTCAATTATCCCCTATCTCCAAATTGAAGATATTGGGTATAATCATAAGGTCAACAAGATCCTTATAGACAAGATGATGGTAGTTAGGTTGAATAATGGTTTCATCTAAAATATTTAAGAGTTTCTCCACATAAAAATCAAACTTGGAGCTAAGTTTTTGTAGTGTGTAGACATAAAAGTGACTTGAATATATTTAGATCAATGAAAATATTGATTTTTTAACATATTTCTACAAAAAATCTCTATTTTTCATGCCATGTACGACATAGTATGGATTGAAAAGCATGTTTAATTGGTTGTAAATAACTATAGAGCCTTCAATCAACTTCCACATTCTTCTTGTTTCATGCAGATTGATCAGGTATTGTGTAAGTTATTTGATTTTTTGTGAAATCAGTTAGGAACCCTCATTAGGTTAAACAGTGGTCAAGAAAAATTGTTTCCTCTCTTTCCAATAGGTGAAATCCTCTAATTCTTTGTGAGATTAATCTTACATGTATGTTCCTCCATATTCTAATGATTTTTGGATCAAAACACAAAGTTAAGGTGATGAGAGTTGGAATTCTTGACTGAATTTTATGTTATAGACTGATAAAACTCAGACTTTCAATGGAACTTAACCTAGGTTTTGGTAAATTGAGCATGCGAATGGATATATAAAGGTTTATTAAGCCTCAATAGGTCAAAATACCTCTATTTAAAGCACTGCAACAATGATTTTGTGTGTGGAGATTATATAACTAATAAGCCCTATCTTGGTTGTAGACCTATTTAGCCCTATTTTGAGGTGTAGATAGTTTGTCTGTACACCTTTTCTCCAAAATAACCTAACAAAATATTTTGATATGCTTTGGTACATGAAAAATGGGATCCTACTTGTTGATTACAGTTAGTATTAGAGGTCTTCATGGGAAGTTATCTCTGACAGTGTTGTGATGCATGGATATAAGGAGTACAATCAGTCATTAAAGTTTCTCCATCAAAGTGAAAGGATCTGTGTCTTAGGGTGTTGAAAGAGTTTAATCATGTTAAATTAAATCTAGTAATGGTGTCTCAGGTGTTGAAATAGTTAATGGTGTCATGTAAAGAAAAGTTGAGGGTAAAGGTTTGTAAGTACCATGGTGGCACAATGAGGACAGTCATAACAAGTTGATGTAATATAAACAAGTAGATGTTGTAATTGATTATTTTTGTTGAAGTTAAAATTGACCAAGGTGTCTTGAAGGATTTGTAGTTTTTTGGGACTCTTGTACATTTTTGTTTTGGATTGAGTGATTGGAAAGGGAAAGAAGAAATTGAGATGAGTAATCAAACTAAACATGGATTGAGTTTGTTAAAATGGAATTGAGAAGTTGATATTTTGTGTAGCCACAACTAGAGTGTTGGAGGTTGGAAATTGGTAAACTTCAAATAATTCCTTTAGAACCTAACTAGTTATAAATCTAAATTCCCATGTTTACTTCTCATTTATTTTCTATTCTAAAAAATGATAGAAGGAAATAAAGGCCTCCAATCAACCATAATATAGAAAGAAGAAATTCTATCTTGATTGCTTACCTTCAAGAAAATTTGTAGAAGGCTTCAAGGTATCTCCTTGGGAGCATAACATTATAATTTTGGATTTTTTATCTATTTTTGATCTCACTTTTGTCAAGTACAAAAAATTTCCTTAAGATATAGTATTGGAAATTTGAATAGGCTTTCTTTTATCATAGATTCTTAATAGAATTGTTAATTGACATGCCTATAATTCAAATGTTAGAAAAGATTTACCTTCAAGAAACTCTTTATTTTTTTAGTGCCTTGGAAAATCCCAAAGAGTGCAAATGCAACACATCTAGCAACATCCCATGCCATCCACTCTTTTATTAATCTTTAAAATTGCACATTTATAGCTCCTTCTGGATGATACTAAAGAAATGGGCTTCATCAAAAACATGAGGAACAAGTGTACGTTAATAAGAATTTACCATCAACTTCTGCAACCAATATTAAGGAAGTAGTTGGAATCAATAATACAAAAATACAAGTAGAACCAACTATCAATTAACTATATGTGCAAGAAGCTAGAGGATATCCATTGGTATACAACAATAAACATATATAATTCTTACCCATTTCTTCACTCAAGATTTTCTTGAATTTTTAAAGATTTAAGATAAAAGCTTGTGGTAGTTTTTTACATCAACATGAACTTTCCTATTAATATTAAAAACTACAAGAAATCCTCAAAATCCCAAGAAGCATGAATGGTATTTAAAGTACCCACTTCTTTGAATTCTACCTCTCAATGCACATCCAAAACAATATATCCATTTTATTTCTAAAGTATGAATGATTCATTGAATTCCATAGATTGTACCTACACATTCTCTCAAACATCATTGACACAAGGAAGAATTTGGAATTTGATTCCTTAGAAAGAAAGAAAATAATCTATTATATAAGTGGTATGTAATATTTATTTCTTTGCACTTGTAATGAATATTTTAAAAATTAAAATCCACAAAAGTGTTGAAAAAATAAAAGCAACTAACCCTCACAACATATGCCATAATCCTATCATAGGATCTTTCTATCAAACTGAAGTACCTATAAAATCTGCACATGAAACCATCTTAAACACTCATTAGAAGGGTTAGTTTAAACATGCAAATCTACAAATACCTCTATGAAATAACATGTCTATGCTCAAGAAATGCCACGAATAATAAAAAAAATATCAAGAAGACATTATAAAAGCAATACAATCACCTATTCCATATTGGATTGGTGTCAAATGTGCAAATGACCCTTTCCTAATCCTTGCTCAAAAGATAAAATGATGAGATGCAATGGAGATGAAGAGAAAAATTAGTTCTCAAACCAAGAGAGTAACTTTGCATGTATATGTATATGAGTTGATGGAGATTAAGGCCTTTATTTATAGATTTTCTTGATGAGAGATTGGCCAAATGGGTGAATGTGGGACTAAATGTAAACCAATGAAAGGAGGCCACTTGTCAAGTTGCCATAGGCTAAGGGATGTGCAAGATTTGGGAATTGTTCCCATGAGAGGGAGTTTCAAATTCAACTTTGTGCAATAAATTTTGAGAGCGGGACATGAAAATGGGAAGTTAATGCAATGTTGGAGGGGACAAGTCAACTTGTCATTACTTTCAAACTTGAGGGAATATTCCCCATAAATGCCATGTTCAAAGAAAATAAAGAAATTTAATAAATCAATAAATTGATTTATTTGTGCAAGTGGGATTATCTAGAGGATGTGATGGGTGGCTAGGTTAGGCTAATTAGAATTAGGTTAGCTTAATGATGATTAGGATGATTTTGACTTTTATGACTTAAATATTTGATTTATTTAATTCAGAAAAGGATGGAATATGCATTTGGATTTAATTAAATGAATGTTTTATTTATTTGATTAAAAGGTTGGTGATAAAGTTTATTTAATTTTAAATTAATGACCTTAGGAGATGGAAATTAATGGGATTACCTGATGAATGGATGAAGGTGAACTTGATTAATTGATGAATGGACCTAATGCATGATGCTAATTTTGCATGTCTACACAAACAAACAACATTCCAATCACTATTCTATCCTTATCCTAAAGATGGATCATTGAGTACAATCCAAAATATTGATGGAAAAAAGAAAATATAGTTAAATCTAAAAGCTAAAAATTCATTCTTCTTCAAACAAATTTCATATCACTTTGTAAATTCCAAATAGAAAATGTCAAGAACAACAATATACCTTCCTAGTCAAGACATTGATTTGGGAAAACTTTTGTGCTAGGAATGATTCAATCCCAAAAGAACATATAATCAAGTGTAATCTATACTAAATATTCTTCAGTAGTTTCCATTGGTTGTAGAAAAATAATTTATTTATACATTCTCAAGGGATTCTAAAGAGGCCAAAACAATTGTATTTGCATTGTCTCTCCACCTAAGAAAAGTGTATTGCTCTGCATTGAAATCATATAATGAAGGTAAATTTATTGTAATTGTAATTTATGAGAAGTGAAATTCATTCAAATTGCAAATATTTTGAGAAGGTAAGTAGTTCCTAGTGGCATATGAAAATACTTATCTGCTTTGGCTGAAGAGTCCCAATGTAATTAGTAGAATATATACAACCTAATTTATAAGAAATAAAATCAATTAAATTCTAGTTTATAGAAGAGTGTCCGGTCTATACAAGAAGATGATCTAATTGGTTTCCCAATAGCAAGATTTGATGTAGGATAAAAGGATGAGCTAACTCCTACAATATGGCTATCTTTAGAATTGCATTTAAGGTATCTAGATGAGTCCTGATGTTTAGGACCTTCAAATAAGAGAAAAGTTAATGCACATTACATGATGTAACACTAACATTTATTTATTTATTTACTTTGGTTTTCTTTGATAGATCATTAATTGACATTTTATAAAGGCTTTAAAAGATACTAGAATGAAAGTGCTAATGCTAAATGGAGTCCCATCATAGGGATATGTGAGGAAAAATTATTATCCATTCAAATTGGAAGTCTCGTTGATATGGTAGATTACCAATCAAACCAAGAACCCTAATTTACTACTTTTAGTGATTTTTCAGTTTCTTGGATGGTTAGAATTACATTAGTACTTTCATTTAGGAATATTGGTGATGCTAAATGAAACAATATGCTATGTTCAATTATATATTTGGACATAATAGAATTCCAAGTACTAATGTTGGATGGAGTCCCATTATAGGGATATGTGAGCCCAAGATAACAATTGCAAGAGAAATTGTTCTAAGAGATGTGAACCATTTCCATCAATTTAAACAAGGTCAATGTTCTTGTGGAGAATATTGGTGGTGCTAAATGAAAGAATATAAAAAGTAGGCTTGCTATACAATAATGAGCACTACACCAGATATCCAATAATAATGAAGGGACATCCATCAAAGCATAACAACAAGGACTTTTTTTTTATTAGTTGTAGTTACAAGTGCCCTGCTAGACATATGTTAAAATGTGGAAGCATAGAAAATTCAAGAAAACTACTTACTGTTCTATAGAGGACATTCATGGTCTTATGTGCGTGATGACAATCTACTACTCATACAATAAAACCTGACCTCGAAGGACTTGCAACTGTTAGCTACTATTTATGTTACTGTATTGACAACTATCATTTTTGTTAGACCCTATGTTCACAAGCATTGGGCTCCTTGATTTGGAAATTGAGAATGAGAAGGAGAGGAGTTAAAAGATCCAAGGCTCAGTCTTTTTAGGAAGCTTACAAAGCTTAGCGAAAAATTGTCATCAACTCTCGTATTTCATAAGTGTGGATGGAATAATATATTATTTCATTGAAAAGACTAATCATATTGAGGATGTTACAACAGGTGTCTCAGGTATATCAAATTATGAAAATTGGAAACTTGACAAGGATGATACCATTTTGGACTTTGCTATTGTTGAAAAATTTAGTGTGGATGCTATTAAGTAGATTTTGTATAGATGAAGCTTTTATCATTTAAAGAGAATTCTACAACTTGGCAGCCAGAACCTTGAATTAGGAAAAAATGAAAATCATTTTGATTATTCTTACAAAGCAAATCTAGAAGTCTCATACAACCTCTAATCATTGAGAACCTCTAAAATACTACTATGATTACCAAATAGTGGTAGCCTATGAACATACCCTAGGGATTTTGTAAGGAGGGTTCTTGGACTAAATCTTAAGGTTTTGTGTGATGAACTGGTACAGTGAACTGTAGCAAAGTAAAAAGTGTAGTGTTAGATACTGTTGAATAAATCATAAGAATAGGAACTAGTGAAGACCAAGGTCATAAAATGTGTGACAGTGTTGCATAACCTTCTAGTGGATAGTTCATAGATTGTAGTGATCAAGAGCAAGGGACAATTCATAAGAGTAAGTGAATAGATCTCAAGTAACAAATGATGGAAAAAGGGCTATCAAAGCCATTGTAAAGTCTTTTCTAGAGTGTAATGATTCTTTCAAAGTGTCAAAAATTGGTGTAAGAACCTACACACCTATAGGTAACAGTGTCAAATATTGTTATGAGCATAGTATAGTGAAGAAATAAATGGTGACTACAAGGTCTGAGACATGGAAAATGTATTTGATTTACCATATCATAGAGATATCTACAATAAAAGTGTCAAAATAGTAAACAGTGATAAGGAAATTGTATAGCGCTATTAGTAGGTAGTAAAGACAGTAGTGTCATGTGTTAAGATTAGTGGAAACCCATGGAGAATGTATGATTCCCTAGTTCTAAAGAATTGTGAAAAATCTACAATTTACAATGTACAATAAATTTTTCAAAGGTTTGATTATAGAAAGTGAGTCCTTATAAGGTATTAAATTTTTGAAAGGTTTTTTAGGAGTTTTTTGATCTCTTCTTAGATATTTTTTGGTGAATTTACAAGTTGTGGCCATCGTTTATTTGACTATCTTGTTAGGATAGTTTAGACACGGTCTTATTTTGTAGTCAAGAATTGAAGGTTGAGATAGGTGTTTGATAAAATGTTATGAAAAAAGAATGGGGAATAGTATGATGTGTTTGAGTAGGCTATTTTATACTTGTTTGAGGCTTTAGTAAAGATATATGGGCTTGGGAATTTGTGGTTGGTGGTTTATGTGGTCTTAAAGGGCCTAAAAGCTTATTTTGGGCAGTCTACTTTTGAAAGTTCTCTTACTTGAGTTGTCAAGGTTAGAAATTGGTGTTGAGTCAGCCAATTGATGTTGTTTAAGGTCATTTTTAGAATATACAAGAGGATTGTTTCCTTATTCCCAGTTTGGGTAATATGGAACAAGATTTTTGTGAAGGGAAAATGAGTCCTAGTTGCAAGGAAAAGAAAGAATAGATTGAGATTTGTCAAGTTCTAAAAGTTAGTGAGTTTTTAAACCCTTGTCAATGCATTAGATTTTTTTTCATAAAATTTGAAGTCAAGAATGCTAGATAGGAATGCAATCATTTAAAAGAAGGGAGCTTCACTATTTCAAAGGACAATTTTAGTTTATTGGTGTGCACCTCATCAAGACTTTTTTCTTTCAAGTTGCACAATAGTAATTGCTTACAATGACATGCACTTGTGTTAGGAAATTGAGGTTAGTGAATTAGAAAAGATGTTTTCCCATGCTCAAGTAAACACTTGTGCAAAGACGAAAAGGATTCAATAGATTGAAGTAAGGTTTGGATAAAATGGTATGCCCCCTTATTGAGAAAACTAGTTCAAAATTTCAAACATAAAAACTACATTGTGAGGAATGCACCTAGGCATGGAGGTTTATACTTTAAATTTAAAGACAAATTTGTATATTTGAGTGCACACCTATCTCTTTTTATTCAAGGGGTAAATGCTTTTGACCAAAGCTATGAACCGGAATATAACCATTAAACAATAACACCCCAATGGGGTTTTAACCTTGGTGGCAAGAACAACAATGCCACCAATAAACCATCATACCATGCCAATACTAGCGAGTGCACACCTATCTTAAGGAAAATTGAATATCACTTTTATCATGTATAGAGGTGTGCATGTGACAAAAAGAAAAAATAGCTTAGCTCATCAGAAGGGTGTATTTCCATTTATAGGGGAATATCTCTTTATATGAGAAATTCAAAGCATAAAATTCCTTACGAAGTGCACAATAAACAAAGGAATTTTTTCACTTCAAACAAGCAACATATTCCATTGATAAGAACATGCTAATATGAATAGAAAGTTGTTATAAGACAAAGTTCCAAATTTTTATCATAAGGTGCATGCCTAATCAAGTGGGATAGGTGTTTCAAATCATCAAACACTTAACCCATTTACAAACATGCACCACAATATAGAGTGTTAAATTTGAAATGACAAATTTCTTGTATAGGTGGACATTGGAATGAGAATAGGGGAGAAAAAAGTCAAAAGCTGAAAATACAATGCATAGGTGCATGCCTCTTATTGGGAACTAAGTAATTTTTAAAAGGAAAGAATGTATAGTGTAAATTATCCTAAAGATACCTTTCATCCATTAAATTTTCATTAAAATAGGCAAGCACATAAATATTAAAATACCCTTCCTCTATTACTAACATAGAGTAAGGATTTGAAGCATGCACAACCACCCTCCACTTCTTGGGATTTGAAGGCCTCTATAACAAAAACTTGTTCAAAATACCTACAAGAAAATCAATATAGGAAAAAAGCTCACAACAGAACTTACATTGACAATACTTGGAGAATTGTTGAAAATTTCTTATAAGGTTCAACAATTAATGGTTTTTTTTTTAAGTTCTAAGATAAAAAACACATTCTAGTTATGATATTTTTTCACTCTATTATAGTTCTGCACCTGAGGAATGCTCATTGAAACCAAAAAAAATCCATCCTAATTGTGATTTGTTTTCTTGTCTTGAATCTATCAAAACATGTCACAAATTTTAGTATCAAAATTTCTTGGGCATGGAAAGGGAATGAATTTTTATTTCTTAAAGAGTGTGCAATATAGAAACCAAATCATAAACAAAAGGTATATCTAATCAGGGAATACTTTTTTCTCGTATACACTCATAATTGCATTGTAGGCTCTAATTTAGAGCAAAAAAATTTTTCATGTAGGACAGTAGAGATCCTCACAAAATAAAGGGAAATTAACTGAACTAGCAATAAAAATTGGAACACATTAGCAAAGAATGCACCTGAAAATATATTCTAGAGAAAAGTATACCTTGCATCAAGATCTATTGTTTTGGAGCTTCGTTTCTAGATGTTCGCTTGTAGGGGTAGTCACATTCTGAAAATTGTTCAACAAGAAACTAAAAATTTGAGTGCACGTATCTGACTTGCAATAAATAGCCTGCCAAATCAACAAAATTGATTGTGAAAATAAAAAACTATTGTTCATTATCCAGTGACCATTTCAACATTTGTCTGTAATTATTTGTTCTTTTTGTCAGTTACCATGAGCTCCCATTGACATTGATTTCTATTAAATCAATCCCTAGTTGGGGTGTTAAAAATATTTTTTGATGTACATTTGATATTCCAAGTGAAGGAAATTGTTGTTGTTTATTAAATATTGTCTTTAGTTTTACAATTTATTTGAATATGACATGTCCTACTTGTACAAAATTGATTAACATGGAATTGGATTCAATTGAATGATAGTTAAAATTTAATAATTTTTCTATATGCACAAATTTTTAAAACCTACATTTCTTAATTCAAACCCATTTTTGGGAGCATAGATAAATTGTCCCAATTCTTGATTATTTTCCTCGAGAATAACCAGTCTTTGTTTGATTACTTTCTCTTCATAGTATGGCTTATGATTTTTCATTTTCTTATCCTCAACCAACTCATACCCATAATAACTGTTTGCCTACCAAATATTACTTCATCTTGTTTTTCTATGAATGGTTACACATCCTTACTTACATGAAGTTTCCATTTACTGCCATTTTGATTATCTGATTCATCAAAGGCTAGAGAGTGTTGATCAAATATGGTCCAATTAAGATTAGGAGAGACACTCCCCTCCTATTAAATTTTTGAGTACCTTTCACACATTCAAAATGTATGCTATATAATATATTTTCTTTATGATTTTGATATCCTAATAGTTTAATTTGTTTTACATCAAAAATTTGTACTTGATGTTTAATATTTTCTTTTTTTTTTTAAAAATGTCAAAATACAATTTCATCCCAAATAGTGATGATCTAGATGCATGATCCTACACCACAATATTTGTAAATGATAGTGAATTGATTTTAAGTTATTATGTTTTCTACATGCAGTGTTGTTGTAATGATGAAAGCTCTATCTAATGCTAAAGGGGAGAAACAAATATTGGCTCTTTTTCAGGACATTGCAAGCTACCTACTTCTTTCTTGTAGTGTTGTATACATTATTGGGGTTTGCATTCAATTCCCACTTATGCAAATTTGTATTGATAGTTAAGTTATTGCTATGATGTAAGTATATTTTGCTACTACTTATAACTTCATTGAGATTTTGAATGTGACATGGACTACTATGTTGTTGCTCTTTTGTAATAAAGATTGAATAAAAATGAAAGGATAGATAAAAGAAGCATATGGACAAGTAGAAGCAGATGAAGACTAGATTCATTACAAAAACTTGAAAAAGCATGATGAACATGCTCCATCTACAGGATAACTAAGCTTGAAATGTAGAAGGAAAGATAAAAATGAATGAATCATATGGCCTGACTGCATACAAATTTTAAAAGTAAAATTAACTGAAACCATGGAAAGTGACTTACCACAATATTCTACATGAATAATGTCCAATGTAGAAAAATGGATAGGTTGCAATCCAAAATTAGGCACTTTCACTTCTCCATTTTGGCGGGCTACCTTGAAAATACTTCTCCATTTTGGTGAGAATTGAAAATAAGGTCTTAAGGAAGGTTTTAGAGTATGTTTATTAAAATCAAAATTATGGCCATTTTAATAATGAGCACATTTTGACATTTTAAATATATATATATATATATATATATATATATATATATATATATATATATATATATATATATATATATATATATATATATATATATATATATATATATATAGCAATTGCACCTTGGTGTGCAATAGGTATGCCGAAGAGGTATGAAAGGGAAATTAGAGAAAATTTTGGTGTATTTTTTTAGACATATGTGTAGTACATGAGGTCAATTGGTAGGTCATTTAGTAAATGATTTTTATGTAAGAAAGGCCTCAATTAGTATTCACTCAATAAATATATATTTTAAATATAATTTTTCATTAGACAAAATTATATATTTGTAATAGTAAATTTATTATAGGAGTTCAATTTATTTTTTCTCTATCCACCTCTCTATATCTTATCTATATCTCCCTCTCCATTCAATGTCTGAGTAAGGGTTCAATTAGGGTTAGATTTTCTTATAAACCTTGGGGTTAGGGTTATAGCTGGGGTTCAAATAGGAGTACAATCAAAGTTACAACTTAATTAGCATTATGATCAAACTATGGTTTCAACTCAATTAGGGTTATGATACAATTAAGATTAGGCGTCAATTAGGACTTTAACTAGGGTTTAATTAGGGTTAGGGTTAGGGTACAATTTGGGTTAGGGGTAGGGTTAGGGTTAGGGTTGAATTAGGTTGAGGATTAAATTAGGGTTATTATTCACTTAAGGTTACAATTATGGTTAATTAGGTTTTGGGTTGCTATTCTACGATTAAGCTTGCCCTTTAGGTTACAATTGGGTTTCATATAATGTTATGATCAAGATTATTACAATTGGGGTGCAATTAGGGGTTAATTAATTATATTAGGGTTATGTTACAATTAGGGTTTAATTAAGATTGAATTATAGTTATGACTAGGATTCAATTATTCTTGTGATTAGGGTTAGAAAAGGGTTAATGTTCAATTAGATTTTATAATGATAAATGTTAGGATTCAATTAGGGTTAGCCTTCAAATAGGATTAGACATGAATTAAAGTCACAATTAGAATTTGAGTTCAATTAGGGTTAGATTTCAATTTGGCTTAGGAGTTAATTAGGGTTCAAATTAGCATAAAGCTTAGGATTAAACTTCAATTAGGGTTATGATTAGGGTTATGTTTAATCTTAAGATCAAAATTCAATTAGGGTAGGGTTTAATTAAGGTTCTAGGATAAATCTTGGGGTTAGCATTAGGGTTAAAGTTAATTAGGTTTAGGGTTCTAAAATAAATTTTAGAGTTAGCATTACGGTTAAGGGTCAATTAGAGTTTGGGTTATGGTTTGGGTTTAGTTAGGGTTAGCGTTCAAATAGGATTATACTTAGGGTTTAATTAGGGTTAGGTATATAGTTCAATTAGGTTTACTATTAGGGTTAGGGGTAGGGTTAGGGTTAGGGTTGAATTGGGTTTATGATTAAATTAGGGTTAGTGTTTAACTAAGGTTACGATTAGTGTTAGATTTGTGGTTTCTTCAATTAGGGTTAGGGTTAGGATATAACTAAGGTCCAATTTGGATTAGGGCTTAATAGTAATTCTAGCCCTACCCTTAACACTAACCAAAGCCTTATTCCTAACCTAAAACCTATTGTAATTATAATCCAAACCCTAACCCTAATCATAATTCCACCCTAACCCTAACATAATTCTCATACTAAAATGAAAATTATGGCTAAGATTTTAATAATGAGCACATTTATTTAGTTATTTATTTAGTCATTTTTATTTGTCTAATATTAATCATTTATTTAGTCATTTTTATTTGTCTGATATTAGTCATTTATTTAGTCATTTTTATTTGTCTGATATTAGTTATTTATTTATTCATTTATTTAGTCATTTAGTTGGGATTTTACCCAATGACCAAATTAGTCACTTATAAATGACCAAATTAGTCATTTATTTTCCAAATACTACTAGTGTTAGTCACATCACTACAATTTATAGTCACATAGTCATTTGTTTTCCAAATTCTACTGTAAGTGTGCACTAAAGTGGGGGCTAAATGCAGTGTCAAAAAAATGTCATTCATGACATTTTCATAATTGTTTGGGTCCTTCTTGTTAAGTTAAGCTTAAATGAGGCCTTGATTTATTGTTGAAATGTGTATAAATCATTCACATTAAGTCTTGGGCCCTATTGATGGGTGTTTTTGCACCTTTTCAACACAGGTAGCATACAAGAATGCTACCTCTCTTGAAAGGTAGATATTTACAAAAAAGTTCCATACTACTACCCCAAGGTCTCTTGGGTGTCAAGTCATGACAATGCTTGGAATGTCTTAGTTGGTTGATGTGATTTTCTAGTAACCACAATTTTTCCTTTATGGTTTACAAAGCATGAGAAATTGGGTTTGTAAATGAAGTTTCAAAGTATTGAAAGTGAATGAACAATGGCAGCCCACTCAAGACAACAAGCTGAAACTCACCTCTATCACCAAGTTTACCATTGTGATGGTGCTTAAATCCTACTCTAACTAAGGTCCCAAAAGAAATAGCAAAATAGAAAGGGTTGAGAAAGTTGTTCTAAATCTAAGCTATGAATGAACAATGATAATAGATGCTACTACAGTAGAAAAGCTTCCTAAGCTAGGTTTTACTTGACTAAGAGAACCTACAACTACAAAAAACTAGTGCAATCTGCTAAGGTCTGTTGATTTTCAGATTGTGCATACACTTCATGAACATACAAATGAAGTAAGTTGTAGAAATGAAATGAGGAAGCCCAGCCTAACTTTGTAGAATAGCTTGTCATAAAAAAATGCCAAAGGTATTGGCTAAAATCTCATCAAATACCATAACAACAATTTCCATTATCACAAGCATTCAATAAAATAATAATAAAAGCTAACTTGGAAGTTGAACCATGCATGCATAATGAAAAACCTCAAAAGAAACATCCATAAAATCATCCAATGCTTCTCTCTATTGTTACACAATGCTCTTTACACCAATTCTCTAATCATTTACAAATGAGGAGCAAGCCCCTATTTATAATTTTCTAAGGCACAAATGAATGGCTAGGATTAATTCACAATGTGTGGCTTAGATTTAATACAAGTTAGGGTTTCACCTACCCTCAATATTTCTCAATTTAAAATAAGTTATTTTGTCCTCTTCCCTATTTTGTCTTGTAGCCTATTTTGTCTTCTAGTGACCCTGGCACTATAGCAGTTTTGTCTTGTTGTGACTACCTTCTTTGATGTAGCTAAAAACTTGTAGGAAGATGCCCTTTGTTTGATACATTTGCAACATTTCTTCATTGAATCTTGCTGTGGATTTGTGTCACTGAAAATTAGTTATGTTGCTCCTAATTCTACTAGACAGCTTCTAACGATCATCATCATTTGATGGAAAAATATAAATCATTGTTCCTTTGAAGGTCACCCTTAGCAGTTAGAAGGATGGTAGTCCACAAAGCCATAGCTCTTAGAAATTTTGAGTTTTTTAAAATTAAGCACATGGAAGACACATTAGAAGGGTGCCTAGAGCTATTCCTCAATGATTTGACCCTTTTTGAAAATGTGAAAATTTGGAATGTGGAAGCCAAAGGGTCAATTGCCTGAAAAATGACATTGAGTACATGGAAATAGATTGATAGTGGTATCAAGGAAGTTCCCACAAATGACAAGAAAGGATGATGACTCACAAGGAAGTTCCTATAGATGGTGATAGAGGGATGGCAACTTGCAAGGAAGTTCTTGTGGACAACGATGGAGGGGTGGCAACCCACAAGGATGTTCCCACGGATGGTGACAGAGGGATGATGGCCCAAAAGGAAGTTACCATTGATGTCAACAGAGGGATAGAAACATGTAAGGAAGTTCCCATGGATGATGATGGAGGGATGGCAGCCCACAAGGAAGTTCTTGTGGATGGTGATAGAGGGACGACGACCCACAAGGAATTTCCCACAAATGATGACGAAGGAAAGACAAATTACAAGGAAGTTCTTGCAAACAGAGACTGAGGGATGACAACTCATAAGGAAGTTCTTTTAGATGGTGATGAAGAGATGATGACCCTCATGGGAGTTCCTATGAATAGTGATAGAGGGACGACAAACCACAAGGAAGCTTCTACAACTTCACAAAATTTAGTAAATTTGATATTTTTCAATTTTAGCATGTGGGAAAAGGGGTAGAAAGAGTGCCAAGACATATTTCATTTAGATTTGACTCATTTCAAGAAAAATGTCAAAATTTGGAATGCAGAAGCTAGAGGGTCTACCACCCTTTTGTAATAGCATTACTCAAACAAACTTTCGTAATGAAATTTTTGCAATGTCTAAACACATGGAAAATTTGATCCAAACACCTTTAGGCACATGAAGACACTCACTTTATGGGTCCTAGATGATGAAAGCTTGAAATTTGCACCTATTTTGGAAATGTGGAGATTTGGAAGGACAACTTGCTAGAGAAATTCCCTAGGGAATTTTGATGACAAACTAGAATCACGACCCCAAAATCTCTAGTTCTAACCTTCATGCTAGGGATAAAAAACTAAACACTCGACCAAAGGATCAAAATTGCTAACCAACCCAACCTTTAGTAAACTAAAAACTTGAGTGTATGCAATTGCATTAATATCCACCCTTAAGTCACAACAGGAATCCAAGCTCCGTCAAGTTAAGCTACATAGTTTATTCTAACTCCAAAAGAATTTGGGACATTACCTCACTGCCAGTCAGGTGTCCATAGCCTCAATGAGGTTTCCATTGTGATTCTCCCAATCATTGCTCTACTGCCAACCAAGCGTCCATAGCCTTGGTAGAGTTGCTTGGATCCCCTTGAAATGTTGAATTTATTTCTTTTCATTTTCTATTTTTTTTTCTTTCATTTATTTTGATTTTCTCTTTCCAATTCTTTTCATTTTAACCCACAAGCAATGAAGTTCACACTTAGGGTTGAGAATCACAATGGCATTAAACAATTTTTTTTATATTTTTCACTTAACTGGACTTCACAAAGGGCCTATTATGACCACAAGATTCTTAAACATTTGAGAGATATAAGATTCTAGAATAAACTAGAATTGGACCAACCAACAACTTATCCTATTTGAATCAAATTTCCAAATCACTTGACACTAACATAAGACCTTCACCATCCACTCTGAAAACTTGATTAAAGTTTATCGAAGAAATACATAGAACTACCCCCAGGCAATAAAGTGGTTGTTCTGCATGCAAATGTACCTAGCAACAAGTGAAGGGACCCCAAGAAAAGCAACAAAGTAGCAACAAGTGAAAGCAAACATAAGCAAATGGAAAGAAACTAACCTAAGGAAACCACCTAACCTAACAAAAGTAGGAAAGAAAAAGCAAACAGAAAGGAAACTACTCTAAAAAAAACTAATCTATGGAAAACCAACTAACCTTTAACAAAATTAGGAAAGTAAGGTATATATATGAAAGAAAGATATGTACAAGAAACCTATCCTACCCAAAATGAGCTATGTACAAAGATATTTACAAAGGGAAATGTTCATGCAAGGAAAAGTGACATTCACACCCATTGGATTTCACAATGCATGCACAAGCAAAAGGGAAATAATTACAGTTCTAAGCCATGCAAATTCATCTTTATGTTCAAAAAAATAAAGCTCAATATTGCAACATTCAAATTCAATACACACTCAGAAAGAATTAACAATTGAGGTGGTTCATTAAACCCATGGTTAATCCATAAAAAATCCTATCTCCCCTCGTTCCCATAATCAAAATGATAAACACATCTATAAGTATTCATAGGAGTAAGGAAATATAGAACCTGGATGTCACCATATAGAGGTGGCAACATTTGACGGTCGAGAGCAAGCACTGCATGATCAATTGTTGTGTTGGCAGCCTCAAGTGGAGGCACTAGATGGTGCAACATCCTTGATCTTAGGCTTACACAAGGTAGAGAGAACAAGGCCAAAATCACCTCTTTTGAGCCCTGTGTGGGATCTACAACCCCTACTAGTTGTTTAAGGAGATACAGTTCATCTGGTTGATCTTCCATAGTCCATGGCTCAACTTGATTACTGTCCTCAAAAGGTATCAAGTTGTCCCATCTCCTTCCCTAGGTGTTCATCTTAATTTTATGATGTTCAATGTTATATATAGGAAGATTACATGGATGAATTTGTCTAGTCATAGCTCTCAGAATGTGTAGGAGGATCAGTAATGGTCAAGGTGAAAGGAATCCATATTTCAGCCTATTCTTGTAGTTGAAATTTTACATGTTACCCATGTGAGTAGCCCACAAGGCATCCCTACCTTGGTTTTCTACTCCCCTTAGTTCATATGGTGTGTCAAGATGCTCACTTGTCTCCTCTTTTTTACTATCACTATAAACGGAAAAGGATTTCCTTTCCCAATGTAGAAGCTCTAATGTTTCACTATCTAGAGGTACAGGTGATATGTCTTCATCACTACCATTTTCTAAAATGTATTCTTCCTTGGTGTCGCTATACCTTTGTGCCAAAATTCCAAGTGGGAAGAAATTAGTGAGTGACATGGGCCTATTGAGAGGATCGGTGTATGACGAGCACTCTACCTTTGAAAGTACTCCATAAATCTTATCACCAATCATATACAAATTCTCTATAAGAAGGGAAGACTCTTGATTTCAGAGGGACAACCTCCCCGTTTGATCTATTTCATCATCTGGATGTCTAGCGCTATGTTTTTCTTCTTTTGTAGCTATCCTAACTCCCTCTTGAGGGATGCCATTACCTAAGTCATCTCTTGGTCCTCTAGCTCAATCATTGAAGCAATTCCAGGAAGTGGTGCACTTGGTTGCTCCATTTGTTCCCTAACTTGATTGATAGCCTCTCGACATAGCTCACATGTAAAATTAGAATGTGCCAAATCATGGAGCCTACACCAACTTGGTAGCAAAAACACCTCTAAATCCACTTGGTATCTCAACTCGGACCAATCCCTAGTGAGTCTTGACACAAGCTCATTATATATTTCCACCATTCGGTCTTCATCGTCAGTTGGGAAGGAAAATTGATGATATAAAACAGTGGCATGTGGTTCTTCCCATTCCTCAAAATCCTCATTTTCACATGCATGGTCACTGTCATTCATGAAGAAAAGGTCTTCTAATCTTATTTCACTTATTCTTTCATCATTTTTTCTTATTGTCCCAAAACTTCCAACCTCTTCTTCTCTTTGATTTTCATAATCTATATTGGTTGTCCTAGCATATGTGCCTACAAACTCTATTAATTCATCTTCTAGTGCAACAGTTCCTCTTCTTGACTGGAGGAATGCCCTTTACTAATTGAAGAAAGGCTTTTTGATTCCCTTCTAACTAAATTTTCATCAAAGCTTCTTGTTGTCCCAAGGAAATCAGCTCCTTCCTCTTGATTTTCAGCCTTAGTGTTTGTTGTCCCAACACTTTCTTGTGCATAATTTCTTGGTTCAACTTCGATATGCTTTCCTCTAGATGTTGGCAGCTCACCTGCCTCATGGGATGAATCTTCTCCATTGATAGTTGGTTGCTATGACTTGTTCAAACAACTCTTGTTGGGTAATGATGTTTGAACATGATACACAAGTAAATTTTGAATATGGTGTATTTTGGAATTTGCACCAACTAGACATCAACACTTCTTCTAGTGTTAGTCCCTCCTTGATGTTCAAGTGTTCTTGGATCAGTTCTTTGAAGGCCTTGGATGCCATGTTGATCAACTCTTATTCTAGGTTTGGTGCAGCCAAAGGTTGGTATATTTCCCAAAAGGGAATTTCTCCTTGAAAAGCTTTGTCAATTCTTCCCAAGAATGTGAAACATTCCAATTCATTATTCCTATGAGTGCCATGGATTCTACACCCATCTTCCAATGCAAATTGTTACAATGGTCTCCTCAATATTCTATTTAAATCCACATGTAGCTGAGTGATCTTAATTTCCAAATTTTGTTCCATCTCATCTCACCTCTTGTTTTCCTTCAAAAATTTTTGATTTTAAAATTTCAGCAAATGATGAGATCTCCCTATCTCATATTTTTTACTTGAAATTAGTTTTCAACTTCCATCTTTCAGTTTTGTAGCCTTGTGCTCAACCATGCCCTCCCTCTAACACCCATTCTATTGATGGGTTTTATTGCACCTTCTCAACATAGGCAATACACAAGTATGCTACCTCTCTTAAAAGGTAGAAATTTGAAAACAAGTTCCAGACTACTACCCCAAGGTCTCTCGGCTGTTAAGTCATGACAATGCTTGGAGTATTTCAATTGGTTGATGTGATTTTCTAGTAACCATAGGGAAACCTTTGTGGTTATAAAGCATGGAAAGTTGGGTCTACAAATGGAATTTCAAAGTGCTTAAAGTGAATGAACAGTGGCTGCCCACTCAAAATAGCTAGCTAAAACTCACCTCTATCACCAAGTTTAGCATTTTGATGGTGCTTGAATCCTACTCTAACCAAGGTCCCAAAATAAATAGAAAAAGGGAAAGGGTTGAGAAAGTTGTTCTAAATCTAAGCTATGAATGAGCAGTGACAATGGAGGCTACTATAGTAGAAAAATTTCCTAAACTGGGTTTTGCTTGACCAAGAGAACCTACAGCTGCACAAAACTAGTGTAATCTCCTAAGGTTTGTTGGTTTTCAGATTGTACATGCACTTCATGAACACACAATTAAACTAAGTTGCAACAAGGAAATGAGGAAGCCCAGGATAAATTTTCACAAAAACTTGTCATCAACAAGCGCCAAACATATGGGTTGAATGCTCATCAATTACCATAACAACAATTTCTATTATCACAACCATTCAAGAAACTAACATCTAAAACTAACTTGGAAGTTGAACCATGCATGCATAATAAATAAACTTAAAAGAAACATCCATAAAATCATGCAATGCTTCTCTCTATTATTGCAAAATTCCCTTTACATCAATTCTCCAACCATTTAAAAATGAGGAGCAAGCCCCTATTTATATTTTTCCAAAGTCCAAATGAATGGCTAGGATTAATTCACAATGTGTGGCTCAGATTTCATACAAGTTAGGGTTTCATCTACCCTCAATATTTCTCAATCTAAAATAGACTATTTTGTCCTCTTCCCTATTTTGTCTTCTAGTGACCCTAGCACTATAGTAGTTTTGTCTAGTAGTGACCTCCTTCTTTGATATAGCTAGAAACTTGTAGGAAGATGCCCTTTTTCTGATATGTTTGTAGCATTTCTTCATTGAATCTTGCTACAAATTTGTGTCACTGAAAAGTAGTTATGCTGCTTCTGATTCTGGTGGAAAATAAAATAGCTTCTTCTTGTTCCTTTGAAGGTTACACTTTGTAGTTTTCTCACTCACTTACTTGGCATGCATTCATATGTTGATTAGTCCTTCATTATTTATGCAAACATCCTTTTCCTTTTTTCCTCTAGGGGCTCTTGTGGACTTCTTTGATGGCCCCTCAATAGGTTCCATAAATCCTGCACCCAAAGATGCAGTAAGTGCCCTTACATATAGAGGCACAAAATACCAATTAAATCCTACAAATTCATTGTTAGATCCATCCATGCATCATTAAAATATCATAATATTCATCATTGTTCCAAATTTGGAGCTCATTTGGACCATAAACATAAATGCAGGTTTAGGGGTGTGGGTGTAGGAAGGTCAAAGGATGTTTGGAGTCTCTACTGCTAAGCAACATATAATATAGAGCACAATGACCCATAGGCGAAAGTCTGCACTGTGGGACCTATGGGTTCCTCAAACATTAAGGGCTATGCATGAAAGTTGGACCAATTTAGGGGATGTAGGAGGGAGTTACTGGGCCACCATCTTTTTTTCATTGTTAGGAATGACATTGGACGGATGGCAGTCCACAAAGCCACAACTCTTAGCAATTTTGAGTCTTTTCAAATTAATCACATGGAAGATGCATTGGAATGGTGCTTAGACCTATTCCTTAATAATTTTTCCCTTTTTGAAAATGAAAAAAATTGGAATGCACAACCTGAAGGGTCCATTGACTTAAAAATTACATTGATCACATGGAAACCCGTAGATGACGATGGAGGGATGGTGGCTCACTAGGAAGTTCCCGTAGATAGTAACAGAGGGATGATGGCCCATAAGGAAGTTCTCGTAGATGGTGATGGATGGATGAAAGCCCACAAGGAAGTCCCGTAGATGATGGTAGAGGGATAGTGACCCACAAGGAATTTCCCGCGATGACGAAGGATGAATGATGACCCAGAAGGAAGTTCCCATAGACAGTGATGGAGGGATGATAATTTACAAGGAAGTTCACACAGATAGTAACAGAGGGATGGCGACCTGTAAGGAAGTTCTCATGGGAGGTGACAGAGGGATGATGGTCCACAAGTAAGTTCCCGTGGATGATGAGTGAGGGAAGGCGACCTATAAGGAATTTCCTATGAATGATGAAAAATTCTATGGCCTACAAGGAAGTTCCTACAGATGGCGATGGAGAGATAAAAACCCACAACGAAGTTCCTGTGGATGGTGACGAAGGGACAACAACCTACAAGGAAGTTCCTGCAACCTCACAAAACTTAGTAAATTTGAGATATTTCAATTTTAGCATGTGGGAAAAGGAGGATAGAAAGAGTGCTAAGACATATTTCCTTAAGATTTGACTCATTTTGAAAAATGAGGAAATTTTCAATGTGGAAGTTGAAGGGTCTATTGCCCTTTTGTCATGGCATTGCTCAAATAGACTTTCATGAGGGGACTTCCACAGTGAAATTTTTGCAATGTCTAAACACATGGAAAATTTTATGCAAGCCCCTTTAGGCATGTGAAGAAACTCACTTTATGGGCCCTAGATGATGAATGTTTGAAATTTGCACCCTTTTTGGAAATTTGGACATTTGGAAGGGGGAAGCTGGAGGGTTCGCTAGCCTTAAAATGACAATCCACACATGGTGACCCGCAAAGAAATTCTTGTGGACAACAACAAAGGGATGAGGAATCATAAGGATATTCCCACAGATGATGACGAAGGGATGATGACTCATAAGGATGTTCCCACAACTTCTCAAAACTCAAAAAAACCTTGCAAGTTCACTTAGGCATCACAAAAAAATCCCAAATCCATAGGCAACTTGTCCCCAAAGTCAAAAAATGAAAGCTAAAGTGAAGCAAGCGAGCAAGGAAAAAGTGAAAACAAAAGGGGAGGAATTTTTTTCTCTTCTCAAATTCAAATGCCTCAGGTAAAATGAAAGGTAGGGAGCAACATTTATAAGCTAATTTCCATTAATGACATGCATTAATTTCTTGGTACAATGGACCCGGGTTAGGTGAGATGCGAAACCCACACCCATTTGGATGCTTGGTCAAGGCTTAGATGGAGAAAGTAAGTGTGGAGCCTGCCATGTGGGTAGAAGTTGGGCATTGGTCGCTACTCAATAACAAAACACAAGCGACAACTTGCATGAGGTGGCCTACAATTGTGAGTCTATGGTTCTAGATGAATGCAACGACAAAGCTAGATGTAGAATTTACCATGTGGGAGAATGATTGAAGCTAGCTGCTATTCAAACGGTGAAGGGATGGAAGCATTGTGCAATGGGATACTTGCAATTGTAGGTCTATAGAGCCCAATGGACATTAGAGCAATGAGCTAAGGGAAACCCACAAGACCTAGCTCGCAAAAGCAAATGAATTAGTGAAGCTCAGGTAGGTGAATCTGTTCAATGGGAATTTAATCATTCTAAGGCGTGTAACCCACTTGGACTCTAGGATAGGGGCACACAAAGTGAGGTAGGAGCCAAAATGACCCATCAGGAGCCAGAATGAGCCATTGAGAGCAAAAAAGTGGCGGTCCCTACCTTCGGCAAAGCGTGTGTACAAAATATGCACAACAGGCCCTTGTAAACTAAATGTACTTAAATTGTACCTTATAAAGTTGTTGTAAAGTCTTATAACACACTTTCACACTTTTCTAGGATTTTATTAATTAATTGAGTCTAATGAACCTCTTTTCAAACAAAATATGCTTAATTCATGCCTTTTCTAGAGTGTTGTAAAGTTTTGTAACACATTTTGGGTTTTTTTTAAAGAACTCTACTTCTTTATGCTTTAATTGGCCTTAATTTGCATACACATCCTTAATTAATGCATATTTTTTAGATTAATCTTGACATAAACCAATATCCTATCATAATTCATGTAATTTTGGAGTGTGTGGCCTAGATTTAGTGATCTTGGACTCATACACCACTTTTAGTATATGGGACTCACCTAGTTTTCGAGGCCCTAATCCTTATTTTACATTATTCTAAGAATTTTTAAAAAATGTGTCCCATAGTTATACCTAATGGGACCCATATGCCACTTCTAGCATATGAGTACCATGTAGCCCAAAATTAAATTAATTTAAATTATTGGCAGAATTTTATTCTCCTAGATTTGATTTTGGCTTGTAGTGTTGTAATTTCAAGGAATTAAGCATAAACAAGTATAAATACAAGGTTCTTTCACTCATTTTACACCTAGCAACTTGAGTATTCATGCATTATAGAAAATTTGAGATGTAGAGAGTATTCAAGAGCATTCAAGGGTTGATTATCAAGTGTTTTGGAGCATTATTCAAGCATCTTAAGCATCATGTCAAAGTCTCCATGCATCATGTTTTTTTTTTATCTAACATTTGTGATGCAAGGTTTTGGATTTCAAGCAATTATTCAATTCAAGATTCATATCCTTCAAGCATGATTCAAGATCTACATCTATTGGAGCTATCTCATGCATGTTTGCAGTACTTTATTGCTAGGGTTTGGTGAGTTGCAACATTACATTTTGTTCTTTCACCATTCTCCTTTCCTATTTCATTTCATTTCAAGGTTTGATTACCAAAATGGGTTTTGACCAAGGAAAACCCCTTTCTACTAACATAAAAACATTTTCCATCACTTGTGAAAAAAAGAAACCTACAGGTTGCAAACAAGAGATTTAGAACAGGAGATCAAGTGGACTAGACTAAGCAGATTATGAAGAGCAAATTTAGATCCTGAAATTCTAGAAAATTCAAACTAGGATGATACGCCAAAAGTGGCATATGAGTCCCACTCAGCGTAAAAATTAGGGTTTTCAACATTTCAAGCTTCCATTCAGGTTCTCTCAGGTTTCCAAGTGCACCATTATGAGCTATCAATTTTCTATTCAGTTTTGCATACATTCTTAGGTCATCTTGCATTTCATACATTTTTCCAAGCCCTAGATTGGTGGTGAACCCTCTTCAAATTTGAAACCATACCCTAGGACACCCTTCTAGCATATCTCTTACCCATATTCCACTCTTGGGTTGAGATCTCTAGGGTTTCCTTGAGTGAAAGTAGGTGAAATAGGCCCTAATTCCCCATTATTCCATCTTTCAAAAAGAATTAGGAGACCCCCTATTTTATTCCTTTCACCTATAATAAACTCTCACCTACCTATCATTCTTATAAATATTTATCTATCCCTTGTTAATTTTACTTGTAATTCCTTTGCATATTGTTTGGAGCTTCACATTGTTATTCCTAGTGAACCATAGATTTTCGGATCACTATGGACAACTCTAGCTCTTCTAGGGTTTTTCACCTAAAGGGAGAGAGATAGGACGCAAAAATGCATGGGTTTCATTCAATTAAGGTTATGCAGGATGTTGTCTAACCTAAATGAAGTTAAATAAATGCAATTGACTAATATAAATAAATAAAAGAAATGCAAAAGTGAAATTTAAAGGTATGTTTGAAACCACATTGTGTAATGCAATAATGAACTAAATGGAGAAAATACTTAGAATAGAAAAAAAAAAGAGATGAATCTGAGTGCACCTGGAGACTTGATGAAGAATTTGGAATGTTGTGGATGCGGGTTGAAATAACTAATTTTTCATAGTGGGAATCATTCATCCAAGGGGGAAAATTAGTCCTCCTAGTAAAATAGTGTCAGGAACTGGTTTTTGATAGTTGGGATCACAAATTTGACAAAACTCGATTTTTTAGTCCTAAAGTGAGACTCATTCTCCACTAATGGTGAATCAGTCCTCTCCCAAATTTCTAGAAATCCAGGAGACAACTCTACAACACCATATCAAACCTCGCTTTTGGTAATCAAACCTTTAATAAAATAATGAAATGCAAAGGAATGATAAACTAACAACATGAAATTTCTATTAACTCACCAACCCTTGATAATGAAAATGTGAAGTAATGTCAATGGATGCTTCAAAGTGCTTGAATATTGCTTGAATTGATGTTGTAAGTGTGAACCCATTTTCAAACTTGCATGGAAGAAACGAAAAATCACACTAATAGATCAAAATGCAAGATTAAAAAATGAGTTCCCCATAAAATGCATCTGCATTGTAAGAAAACAAGGAAAAAGATGAAATACTTGAGCAAATACAATCGAAAATTTAACAATTCCTCATTCTTAAATGAAGCAAACACTTGATCTTATGGGGGGATTGGTGCTACTTTGATGTGGAAAGTAGCCCTTTCCCAACCCCTTTAGATAAGCTAATGATAATGATGGACAAGATCATTTCTCAAATGAAGAGAGTGACCTTGCATGATCTTGGAGATGAAATGTTAAGATTGTGGATTGATAGTGGACAAACTTAGTTCTTAGTTTAAGAGAATGACCTTGCATAAAGATTGTGGAGGATTTGCTTGAGGATGAAGCCTCTATTTAAAGATTTTCAAATGCTAAGAGTGCCAAACATGGAGGATGTGGGACTAATATTGGACAAATGAGAGGAATACACTTGTCAAGTGGTGATAGGTCAATGGATGTGCAAAATTTGGGAAGAGTGCCCATGAGAGGGAGAATTTGAATTCAAATTTTGCAATAAATTTAGAGAGGGGGACAAGAAAAAGAGCAATAAATGCAATGATGGAGGGACAAGTCAACTTGTCATGTTTTTCAAATTTGAAGGCCATGTTGAGTGAAAATGAGAGTTTTAATAAATCAATAAATTGATTTATTTGTGCAAGTGGAGATATCTAGAGGATGCAAGTGGGTGGGTTAGGTTAGGCTAATTAGGATTAGGTTAGCTTAATGGTGATTAGGTGAGTTTGACTTTTAGGACTTTGATATTTGATTTATTTAAATCATAAAATGATGGAATATGATTTTGGATTTGATTTAAATGGATGTTTGATTTATTAAAAGGTTGATGATAATGTTTGCTTGATTTTAAATAAATGACCTTAGGAAATGGAGATTAATGAAATTACCTGCTAAGTGAATGAAGGTGAACCTGATTAATTGATGAATGGACCTAATGCGAAATCTAGTTTAGTTAATGAATGAACCTAATCAAATGCAGAATGTTAATTTTGCATGTCTACATTTTGCCCCTCTTTGAAGCTGTAGACATCCAAATTTAATCACTTCCATATGATTAAATTTGTTGTCTTTCCGTCTATCATATTAATATTAATTTATTAAATTAATATTACACCTTTTGCCTCACATTGGTAAAGTATTTAATTTAATAATTAAATGCTTTATCCTTCACCTCTTTCCTCTCTAAATTAAATAAATACACTAATTTATTTAATTTAGTCATTTCTCCCTTTTGATTTTAAATCAATTTAAAATTCTTCATTTCTCTCTCCTTGTCACATCCTCCATAACCTGGCCTTAATCTGAATTAATTTAATTAATTCATGATTATGATGTGCATTCTCTTAATCAGAGATTAATGTCACATCCTCCTACATTTGCCACTTGCCTCTAATCTTCCATTAATTAGCCTAATCCAATGTTTGCACAACCTTAACCAGAATCATTAGCTAAATTTAGCACCACTTTTTGGTCAATTCTTCCATTTTTCCTTTTTGTTATTAACCCCCTTTTCTATGTGAATTTTTAATTCACATTTATTTGCTCTAGATTCCTCTCCTTTAAATGTGAATTTTTAATTCACATTCCATTCTCCCAAGGCTTCTAGAACCTTGGACTTGTCACAATCTCCACATGTGACCAAGTCCCACCTTTTTGGAGCCCACCTTTTACCCTCTAGATCATCCTAGGAATGTGAATTTTTAATTCACATTTATCCCCCCAACCACCTTTCCTTTTCCCATGTAGATTTTTGAGGAATTCTAAAATTCCTCAAATGTCCCTTTCACTCCCACTTGGGGACAAGAAATCCCTTTTGTGGAAATCCTCTCATCCCCCAAGGTGCATGTCATTTTCCACCTCATGTACCTCCTTGACAACTCATCTCCACCTCATATCCTCTTGTCCACTTCACTCTCCACATGTCAAGATGTGAGGGCTTGTGGGTTCTCAACCCACCATAGCCCTTCATCTTGGCCTTGTTGGAGAAATCTTGACCGTTGAATTCTCTAGAGAATTCAAATTCTCCTATAAATACCCCCTCCTCAAGGGCATTTACAACACTTTGCATTTTAATAACTACATGCTGTCCATTTGAATCCTCAAGCCTTTTCAATCATTCAACCATCTTTGTTAATCATTTTGCATATTGAAGCTTGCATTTTAGTCACTCAATCCATCATCTAAGGAGCACACAGTCAATTCCAAGCAAGGGCCAATCAAGGAGAAATCAACAGCAAGGAAGGTGAAATCGTTTGTGTTTTATTTAGTCCATTTTCCTTATTGTTTATCACTATTTTGGCTAATCTTGAGGTATCTTTGGTATTTTATCACTTGCATTTTAAGTTATTTTGCACATTTAGAGTAGTAGAAATATCAAGGTATACAAAAGCAATGTACTTCTTGCGTTGGTTCAAAGAATAACTTGCTGCGATCAAAATTCAAAAAATTTCTAATTTTCGGATGCCCCAACTAAAATAAGTACACTGGTACATTGCCCCCTCAAGAGATCAAGCGAAAAAATTCAATTTGAGGGTCGATCTTGCGATAAAGAGGTTCAAAATGGGTGGTTATGGATGATGATGCAAATGAGATGATTTTTAGATGCTTAGAGTAACAAATCTATATTATCCTAAACAACTTAAATGATGATATGATATGAGATGGATGAGATTGATGATGTGATATGCTATGATTATGCAAATGTATGATTTATGCAGATGCTTAGACTAACAGATCTATATTATGATGATGATTGTGCATGTGAGATGATATGCAGAATACTGATGATTTATGGATGTAAGATGAATGCATAATGTATGCATGATGGATGTATTGGTGATGATGATTAATTATTCATGCTGTGATGTTAGTATAGATAATGAAGAAATTAGATGATGACAAGAAGATCCAACAAGCCAACATTATGAGAGATGATGATGAGAAATGATGATGATAGATGGATGATTTGCTTATCAAGGATTAGGATTTTAAAAGGGTTGCTTACTTTATGTTTGATAACATGCCTAGGCATGATGCATCAAAGGTTGCTTACTTTACGCAGCGCCCCACCTTGTACGCAGCACCCCACATCTTACGCAGCGCCCTGCATTGTACGCAGTGCCCCGCTTCTTACGTGACACCCTGCATCTTACGCAGCGCCCTGCCTTGTACGCAGCGCCCCGCCTTGTACGCAGCGCCCCACCTTTCGCGCAACACCCTTTACCTTACCGTAGAAAGGCGGAAGCGCCCTCTGCCTTACCGCAGAAAGGTGAAAGCACCCTAATTTTTGCTGCAGAAGGGCGGAAGCGCCCCAAAACAGCACAGTTTGGAAGGTAAAACAGTCATTTTTGCTTCGTTTTTGCTCCCATTTTTTGCTGTTTTCAAATAGTAACCCTCTAACATCATTTTGGCAAGGATAGTGGTGTTTTTTGCTAACATTTTGCAGCATTTTGTGGCAAAATTTGACCAAGGGAGAAGAAGAAGATAGCTAACATTTTCTTGCAGGGCCATTTATTTGAGCAAAAATATTGAAAAAAAAGAAAAAAAAAAATTTAATTGTCTTTGCTGTTTTCAAACATAGTCTAATTAGGGGGATTGAACTTTGCTGCTTGCTGTGATTGCTTGTTTTTGTGTTACCCAAGGGGGCATTAACTCGTTTTCGCTTTCCCCTTGCACTTCGTGTGAGCCTGGGGAGTAGTTGGAGACGGTTAGTGTCTTCTTCCTAGTGGGACCTGCTTGGGGATTTCATCACCCCAAGGGATGATTCCAACCACGTGTACCAGCGAGGTATATAAAGGGGGTAGAACGAAAGTTGTACCCCAATCCAGTTGCGTCGTAATTGGTGGAGCGTCGAAGCTAGGGTGATACCTAGGTAGACGTGAAGAGTTGGTCTAAGCCTTTCAGTATCTCGCTGGGGTTCCCGACTCACGCTTGTGACGGACTGGTGTTCACGGTTGTGCCTCACATACCGAGAGTATATCGAGGACTCCCTAGAAGCCTTGTGCATCCTAGATTAAGACTTTGCCTTGCCATACCCTTAATATTAATCATAGGATTGTGCTTGCTTAAACTATTTTCTGTGAAACACCTGTGAAATCTTTGACACTTTGGCCTTGTTTTATCATTTTTCGTCCTTGCCATAGCCTTTACCATCGAAGTCACGTTCTGTCCCGCTGCAGAAAGGCGGAAGCGCCCCTGATTCTGCTGCAGAAAGGCGGAAGCGCCCTTGTTTCTGCTGCAAAAAGGCAGAAGCGCCCCTGTTTCTGCTACAAAAAGGCAGAAGCGCCCCTGTTTCTGCTGCAGAAGGGTAGAAGCGCCCCTGATTCTACTGCAGAAAGGCGGAAGCGCCCCTGATTCACTGCAGAACGCTGTCTACACCCCTGATTTTGCTGTCAACGCCCTGAAAGTACCCCACTCGGATTCATTTAGCCTCTAAATCACTGCTTAATCATTTCCAACCATTTCCCCATCATCCTAAGGCTCTATTTTGTCATTCTAAACCTCCCAAAACGTCCATTTCATCCATTTAAACCCCCATTCTATCACTCTAAATTTTCACGAATCACCTTTAATCTACCTTTTCATTTTAATTTTCCATTCACAAGTCAATACCCTCACCTAACAAACATCAGAACTTTACCATTCACACCTCCTAAACACCACCCATAGCCAAACCGCCTTAACCTTGCATTACAAAGTGGTTATCTAAATTGACTATAGCACTTGAACTTGATTATTGGTCTTTAACTTCGACCCCAATCAATTTGCCTCCATCTTGAGGTGAATTCAGTGTTGCAAGTTATCATCCTCAGCCCAATCAATCCATTCCTAGCTTAAGGTGGATTCGGTGCCGTAATCATCCTATCAATCAATCAAAGCTCTAGGGTTACTAAAGGTAATCTCACGTGATCAAGCTTGAGGTCTCTCTCTCATGCCTTCCAATCTAATCCAATCTAATCCAATCCAATCCAATCCAATCCAATCCAATCCAACCCAATCCAAATCAAATCCAATCCAATCCAACCAAATCCAATCCAACCCAATCCAAATCAAATCCAATGCAATCCAATCAAATCCAATCTAATCCAATTCAAATCCAATCTAATCCAATCCAATCCAATCCAATCCAATCTAATCCAACCCAATCCAAATCAAATCCAATCCAATCGAATCCAATCTAATCCAATCCAATCCAAATCCAATCCAATCCAATCCAATCAAATCGAATCAAATCTGATCAAATCTGAATTAAATCCGATCAAATCTGAATCAAACCCAATCCAATCCAATCTAAATCCAATCCAATTGATCGAAGTCCAATTAGATCCAATCCATAATCCATCACAATCAAATCATTTGACAAAGGCATTAACCTACTCATCTATCATTTGCATGCCCGTTCAGACCCATTCACAAGCAAAGAAGATGGCCGACCTTCGAGCTCAGAATGCCCAACCAAACAACTCCCAAGATCCCAAAGACACAACCAATATCTTATCAGATCCTAACAAGGGTACCAACATCTTACATGACCCTCACAATGGTACTTCATCGCACTCCAACACTGAGAATCAGAATAACTCACCACATGGAGAAGAGAGCATGGTTAATCAACCTGAACTCACACTTGAGGAACACTTTAGCAATCCTTCCAATGTGCAAATGACCGACCGTTTGCTTGCGAAGCATGGGGAAGAAATCTTGGCCCACTTGATTGAGAAGGGTGTTAAACCTCCCTCCAATGTTGACTTGTCCAAATACAAGGGTGCCCCATCTCACGCACCCCAAGAGTCCCAAAATGCACCCAAAGGTTCATACTTTTCCAATGTTCCTCCAATTGAGGGTTGGCATCACCCTGAATTTGGCAATGCCGTCCTTTATCAGGTTAATTATCCCCCACATGCTTCGACCTCAGTTATAGGTGGATCTCAGGTGCCCAATCCCAATAATCCTTTCACTTATGGCATGCCACAAAACATTCCGCAACCTCCGCCATTAACATTAACCGCACCCCCTCCTTTGAACCCACCTACAGTCAATATTGGGGGTACCTCCTTTGCTACATCGCTTCCTCCTCTTGGGACCACTAACACACCACATCAACAGGTTCCCCAATCTACTATCCCACCTCAAATACCACCACAAGGTGCACCCTAGCTGAACATTCCGAGCGGAACCCAACAACCTCCTTTACAAAGTGTGCGCACACAACCCCCGTCATCTCATCCGCAACAACCTATACCCAATACTTTGACCGCTTCACAACAACCATCCTACCAATCACAAGGCAACCCATCTCAACCACCTACCCAAACCATATCTCCCTTTCTTGCGTCCCTTTTGCATCCAAAGGTCCAACCACAACATAATATCCCACCTCAGTCCATGCAACACTCGATGCCGCAACAACAACCTCCACAACACTACTACCACCATAATCAACAACAATTTCACCAACAACTGTTTTATGTAACCTCCCAACAATCACAAGAATATCTTCAATACCAACAGGCCAACACGCAACGTCTCGTCCAAGTCCCTCAGCAACCTACCCCACACCTTCACCAAACGAATTCATATTATGCCCCACAACAATAACCCCCATATCAACAAAACCCCCTACCTTACCATCAAGTCATGTCATCATCCAATCATCCAAACCCACATTTTAACAATCTGACACCCTTTCAACAAGATCCCTCATCTTTCTATCATCCATATCCCCCCAACCCACAACCAGCTAGCTCGGACTTGTTGGAAATTAAAGCTTCCCTTAAGGACCTTCAAGTAGGGGGCACAAAACAATCATTCAAATTTGAAGATATATGCCCATATCCGTTCGATCCATCCATCTCATTGATCCCATTCCCTAAACACTTCGAGATTCCAAAATTTGACAAATACAAGGGAGACAAAGACCCTAAGGCCCATTTGCAAGAGTTTTATGCACAATGTCAAGAAGTCATGTATAATGATAACTATCTCTTACGTCTGTTCCCAAGAAGTCTAGCAAGCCACGCCCTAGATTGGTTCATGACTCTTGAAAAGGGGTCTATAAAAACTTTTGCAGACTTATCAGAACAGTTTGTCTCCTACTTCTCCTTCAATTTGTGGAAGGATACTGACACCTTAGATCTCTTGAAAGAGAAACAACGGGATGGAGAAACCTTTACCAGCTACCTCCAACAGTGGCATGCATTAGCCAGTCGAATGAAAAATCCTTTGAAAGAAAAAGACATGGTCACTCTTTTTGTGGAAAATTCACATCCCGACATGGCCCACAATTTTAGGCTACACTGTGTCACCACTTTGGCTGAGATAGTGGAAAAGGGACCTATCCTTGAACGTGCCCTTATCGCCAAAGGACACATTAAAATACATAGTCATGACAAAGAACGGTCATTCAGAGATAAATCACGATTTTGGAACAAAAACAAAAATGCAGTGAATGATGGAGTGACAGACACCAAACATGTCCAAGTGGCTAATGCATCCCAAGGGCAACAACAGTCTGTACCCAACACCATATTAGTACCGCAGGGGGAACCTCATCCCCCTCAACAGTCAAACCAAAGAAATAAGGGGAACACCAAACGTCAATACGCCCAATTGGGTGAACCCTTGAGTGTTGTTTTCAATAAATTGTTACAAATCAATTACCCCATCACATATCCTGTCACCAAACCATTCGATGAGTCCAAACCCAATCCAGCATGGTTTAAAGAAAATGAGTATTGTGACTTTCATAAAATCAAGGGACACTCCTTGAATAAGTGTCAGGGTTTAAAAAATTATGTCCAAGATCTCATTGATCGAGGAGATATCAAGGTTGACCCCAGTCAACCTTTGTCGTCCAATGCTCAACTACAAATCTATCAAAATGCCTTCCCAAACCATAGCCAACGTCCTAGCACCTCCACTAGTCATCCCCAAAATAACAGTACCAATAATGTGAATTACAAGAATGTGCCCTTCAATTATGAAGGTGTTATTCATTACATTGAACAGGTGGAACCCCGAGTATCCATGATACACGTTAAAGCCAAAGACCCTCAATGTGTTGTGACTACGCGATGAGCCCGCATCACCATCCCTGTAGCCTCCACACCCGTCCAACCCGCTCCTGTAAACTCTAAATATAACATTCTTGATCACCTAAGGAAGACTGCCACTCACATATCCATTTTGGATTTGCTTAAGTCTTCCTCGGTACATCAAGAGATCCTCAATAAAGCCTTGCAGGAAACTCGTGTCCCAAACGACATCGACCCCACACAATTCCAAGCTTTGGTGGGACACTTGGCTTTGTCTCACCACCTCCATTTCAACCAAAATGATATGCCCAACATTGGCATCAATCACAACCGCCCCCTACATATTGAAGTCATAATTGCCCGTCATAAAATAAAAAGGGTCTTGGTAGATAATGGCTCTGCCCTTAATCTATATACTTTGAAATTCATAAAATAGATAGGGTATTCTCAAGCGGACCTAAGCAACCAGATAATTACAATCAAGGCTTATGACAATGCAGAAAGAAATTTAGAAGGAATTATTAGTCTCCCTATCCAAGTGGGACCTGTGCTCCAGTATACTACCTGCCATGTCCTTGATTTGGACTTACCGTATAATCTCCTCCTTGGCCGCCCATGGCTCCATGCTATGCAAGCTATTCCATCCACATACCATCAATGCCTCAAATTTCCAGTTAATGAACAAGAGGTCACCATCTATGCCGACCCCCAACCATTTGAGTATTGTCAAGCTTTAGAAGCATCTTTCCCCCATTTACATTATTGTCCTGGGGTCGAAATGGGGGCATCCCATCCATCATCCTCAAATCCATCATCCTCCAATCCATCATCTACTATAACCACCACTCCACCCTCTGCCACTAATCCTTCAATCACTAGAGTCCAGATCATTGACAAAGGGTGCGGTGAGTATGAGATGCATACGGCTCTTAATTTAGCCACCATGCCACCGTCACCACATGAATACGGTCAACCTTCACATGCTATACAAATGGAAGACAAGACCATCACCTTCAGTGGTAAAAACATTCCTACTACCACTTTCAGATCTCCGAGTGTCAAAATCGATGCACCAGAGGAAGACATAAGTCAGTGGGTCTACCATGAAGAACCTGAACCAGAAAATCCTCTAAAGAAATATTTTCAGGAAAAGTATCCTTAGCCAACAAAATTTGTGGAAAAAAATAACTACCAAGGCAGAGGCCTGGGTAAAGAGGAACAAGGGCGATTGCAACCCATTGATACACAACAGTTACCAAAGAAGGTAGGAATTGGGTATGACAGCAAATAGGAAAGCCCTGCAACGTCATCCAATACTTCCAATAGTATCACCGTGGACGATGGCTCATTGGAAGATATACCCGAGGAGGAATCCATCATACATGCATACGATGATGTCGATCACACTGATTTATCCTCCATGTTCAAATGCCTATCTGTTTGCACCATCAGCCTATCCCTCCATCACCCTGAACTCATTGACTGGGACCTACAGAACACCACACCTGTCAGTATGACTACGGAAACCTACGTCAACCTTATGGGATTGGGGGAGGATGAACACTCCAGTCGCAAAAATAAAAATCAAAAAAATAAAAAGAGGTCATCTAGTGAAAACCTCCCTGAGGCACTTCCTGACCTAGAAAAAGTAAAAATAAAGGACGCATTTGAAGGCGAAAACCTCGAAGAGGCACCGGAAGATGGAGATGTTCATCTTCCCCTTATGGGAACTCAGCTATTTGCTAGATCATCTATCCTGATTGAAGAGACGCAAGAAGTTAATTTGGGAACTGCTGAAAATCCGAAGATCACCTATGTAGCCAAGTCACTCTCCGAACAAGAATATCCAATCTTTGCCCAGCTACTCCGAGAAGGCATCATCAATTTTGCCTGGTCATATTCAGACATGCCAGGCTTAGACCCTGCTTTAGTGGTTCACCACTTAGACATTCGTCCAGACGCCAAACCTGTCAAACAAAAACTTCGTAAGATGCATCCGCAAGTGGCATTGTTAGTAAAGAAAGAGTTTTTAGAAGTTACTGGACGCGGGTTTTATCAGACCTATTGACTACTCTGAATGGATCTCTAACATAGTGCCGGTTGCTAAACCAAATGGTGACATTCGGGTCTGCACAGATTTTAGGGATCTCAACAAAGCCTACCCAAAAGATGATTTCCCTCTTCCTAATATTGACATGTTGGTTGACTTAACAGCATGACATGAGATGTTGTCCCTCATGGATGGCTTCTTCGGTTACAACCAGATCTGAATTGCACCTGAAGACCAACACAAAACCGCCTTCACAACTCCTTGGGGCACCTTCTGTTACAATGTTATGCCCTTCGGTCTCAAGAATGCGGGGGCAACGTATCAAAGAGCTATGACCGTTATCTTCCATGACCTTATTCACATTATCATGGAAGACTATGTTGATGACCTATTAGGGAAATCCAGAATGCGAGCCGAGCATCCCACCATTCTAAAGAAGATATTTGAGCGACTAGAGCACTATAATTTGCGGTTGAATCCAAAAAAGTGTGTCTTTGGCGTCACGTCAGGGAAGTTGTTGGGTTTCATAGTCTTCTGCCGAGGTATTGAAGTTGATCCTGCCAAAGTAAAGGCTATTCTGGACATGCCGCCTCCACGCAATCTAAAGCAGTTAAGGAGCCTCCAGGGAAAAATGCAGTCCATCCAGCGGTTTATAGCCCAACTTGCAGATAAATGTCAGCCATTTACCCATCTGTTGAAGAAAGATTCTACATTCTGATGGATAGCACAGTGTCAAATGGGTTTTGATAAAATCAAGGAATACTTAGCTCATCCCCCAATTTTGATGCCGCCTATTCCAGGAAAACCCCTCCTGCTTTATATCTCTGCTACCTCAGTCGCACTGGGGGCATTATTGGCGCAGCATGATGAGTCACTCAAAGAAATGGCGGTCTACTACATCAGCAGAACACTAGTCGGCTATGAGTTAAATTACTCTCCTATGGAAAAAGCATGCCTTGCGCTAGTCTTCAGTACACAGAAACTCCGCCATTACATGCTCAGTCACCGAGTCAAATTAATTGCTAAAATTGATCCTTTGAAATATCTGTTATCTAGAACCACCTTGACTGGCCGCATGGCCAAATGGGTCATGCTGGTAAGCGAATTTGACATCGAGTATGTGGAGCGCAAAGCCATTAAAGGACAAGTTATTGCTGATCAATTGGCTGAAGCACCACTAGTAGACGCCTACCCAATAGACACTGAATTCCCAGATGAAGGAATCTAAACAGCAACAGAAGCACCAACTTGGACGTTATACTTTGATGGCTCATACACTCACAATGGATCTGGGGCAGGAATTCTATTAGTCACCCCTCAAGGTGACTACATCCCGAAATCATTCCGGATAGCGTTCCCTTGCACCGACAATATGGCAGAATATGAAGCCCTCCTCACCAGCCTTAGAATTGCAAAACAGTGGCACATTACACATTTGAAAGTCTTTGGGGATTCCTTGTTGGTTATCAAACAAGTTAATGATGAATTCCTCACAAAGGATGACAAACTGCTACCCTATAAATGCATGGTGGACGACTTCAAGAAGTATTTCACCTCCATATAGTTTGACCAAATCCCTCGGGTGTAGAATAAAGCAGCAGACGCCATGGCCACTATTGGCTCTTTGATTGACATGCCCAAAGATCAGACAGAGTGTGAGTTTCTGGTCGAACAACTGTTAATCCCTGCGTATGATGTCCCTGACACTGACATGGTGTGAGATATCGTAGGTCGCGCCTCCCCGTGGTACCAAGACATATATACTTACCTTCGTGACAACACCATACCCCCGGAACTTACACGCAACCAATGTAAATCCTTTATCCATCATTCATCCCGATACATCCTTGTTGGTGATACGCTTTATCGTCGCAAGTATGATGGAATCCTCCTGAGATGTCTGAATGAGACCGAAGCCCAAATGGTACTAACAAAAGTACATGGTGGTATTTGTGGGGCTCACTCAAATGGTATGGCTCTAGCCAAAAGAATCCTACGGGCTGGATATTACTGGCCTACAATGGAATGTGATGCTTGCGAATTTGTAAAAAAATGTCTTCCGTGTCAACAGCATGCGGATTTGATCCACGCCCCAGCACAAGATCTTTCAACCTCTATTAGCACCATGGCCGTTCTCTCAATGGGGTTTTGACTTGATTGGCAAGATTCACCCACCATCATCCGACGGCCATACATTCATCATCACTGCAACTGAGTACTTCACCAAATGGGTGGAAGCAATGCCACTCTCCCAAATCACTGGTACTCAGATTTCTAAATTCATCCTCTACCATATTCTCTGAAGGTATGGTATCCCTCCACCATCATTTCTGATAACGGGAAGCCATTTAAAAATCAAGCCATGAAGCACCTATGTGATACTTTCCACATCCAACATCGTTGGTCAACGCCTTACTACCCTCAGGGTAATGGTCAGGCAGAAGCAACCAACAAAACCCTCATTCGCATCCTCAAAAAGGTGGTCAATAGCACTGGATGAGATTGGCACCTTCACATTCATCCCGCCCTTTGGGCATACCGCACATCCATCCGTACCCCAACAGGCGCCACCCCATACTCGTTAGTATATGGAGCTGAAGCCGTCTTGCCAATCGAAGTTGAGCTCCCCTCATTGAGAATTTCTTTGAAGAACCTCATCAGCGAAGAAGATGCTCGCGTCGCTCGGCTTGCACAGCTAGAGTTACTCGATGAATGCAGAATACAGGCCTATGATCACCTACAAGTATACCAGAATCGTCTAAAACATCACTACTATAAAAAGGTCCGCCCCAGGCAATTCCAGGTTGGTGAACTTGTGCTCAAAGAAAATCACCGCACTCAGCAAGATCGTGACAAGAAAGGAAAATTTGAGGCAAACTGGTTAGGGCCATACATCATAACTGCCAAATATGGATCCGGAGCTTACAGGTTGACCACTTTGGAAGGGGATCCCCTCGAAGAACCTATCAATATTCTCCATTTAAAAAGGTTCTACACTTAAAGTCCGCTTGGTCTACCCTATCAAAAAAATAAAAAAAATCAAAAAAGTGACAAAAAAATCCAAAAATAGTAAAGAGAAATAAATTCGTCCTATGGTGAAAACCACCTCTTGGTGGCGCCTTGGATAAGTATGGATGGTGAAAACCTGGTAACAGGCGTCATCCATAGAGGGCTTAATCATTATCTACCTGGTATCCTAGTTACTTTATGTTGTCATCCACACTTTCATCCCCCCACATCAGCCTAGGCCGCTTGGTACTTGTTGATTGAGCATTGGACAGCTCACCTTACCTATCCCTCATCCTGAGCTTCCTTATATCCCACTTTGAGCTTATGTCTTTTGTCCGTCGGCCCGTGTCGTCATATAGGATCATCCATCATGTCGGTCTCCATCTAGATCTCATCCTCTTGTCCCACTTCCATCCTTTAGTCAAACTACGTTGCCCCTGCACTTTTACGTAGGCAAGGCTGATCGTGTGATCTGCCCCCGGGGCACTCTCGGATCAACTTTGTTTTGCTCCCCCATCCTCTCATCTCCACTAGTCCCTTCTCGCTTTTGTCCATGGTCCTTTTATTGAACTACGTTGCCCCTGCGCTTTCACGTAGGCAAGGTTGGTCATTCGATCCTCCCCCGGGGCATTTGTCGATCGTGTCTTATGTCCATCATCGGTCACCATTGTCTTCTTTCCGCTTTATCCATGGTCTTTTTCCATGAACTACGAGGGCTCTGCGCTTTCACGTAGGCAAGGCTAATCTTTGATCGGCCCCCGAGCCCCTAGGTCGTTAGGTTGTGTCTTGCCTCCCTTTTGGTTGTCATCAAGTTATGCCCTTATCTAACTGATCCTTAACAAGCAAGACCCACTTGTATCAATAAATCCAATCAATTTTGAACATCCCGCGTCCTAACGATCTTTTAGTTTAGTATCCATCATCTTTGGTCTCAACAGGATGCATCCTTCCTAACAGCCCTCATCAATCCCATCCATCCCCTTGATCCTATGGCAATGGACATTTGAAATTGATTGTGATCTTTTGATACTTTTGGTTTTTGTCTATCATTTGAGCTCCTTATAATCACTTGTTAAGGCCAACATAATCCATCATATTATGGCGCGTTTTGACTAGTCCACATAGGGGCATATCTTGATCATTTTATGTCTATTTGTGTCTTCTTGGTTGCCCCACATAGTACCCACCAAGATCCTCGAGGTCTTGTGTTATGTTGGGACATCCTTCTGTGTTTGCGGTTATCCTAATACCGGGTCTGACTAAAGTCTTTCTTCGAGACTTTGGGGTATGGGGATAGCCTTCTTGTCTGGCGTGCTTGTCTCATGCATTAGACACTAATCTACCTCAGTCCTCTATACCTTGGTGTGTTGTGTCTTATGCTATAGCAAAAACCAGTGCTCCAAAGATGATAAATTGAATTAGGATTGCATTCTTCATAATCATTGCATTAACACCCACCCTATGGTTTTGGTTGTGTAAACATTTGCCCTCATTCTCTTCCATTCTTCTCAGGATACTGATACCTTTGACAAATGCCAGACTACATCCACCACCGCGTACCCACCTCCCGTCATCACATCAGTTCTTATTAGCACTCATGACCGTGTGTTATTTCCTCTAAAAATACAAAAATACTATGCCATCTCTCCATCGTCGCTTGCATTACGTCCATCACCACCTGCATACATACATTGCCACCTACATCACCACATGTTAGGTCCATCTCTACATCACTACCTACATCACAAAATGTTAGACACATAATACATCATATCCTGCATATATAAACTATTCACACAAACTTCATCTCACACATAGGCATACATGACAAATCTGTCCATTAGGCATCCATATATCTAAATCCTCATAAAATCCCATAGGTACACAACATATCACTATTACCATGCATCCATAAAATAAGCACCTATCTCCAATCATCCATAAACATAGCATAAGTAAACATAAGCATGATCATTCATCTAAAACCATCTAGGTGAACATTTCATGAATATGCACACAAATAAACCAACACATGAGCATCAATAAACCAATACATCCATCCGCATAACATAAAATACCATATAAGCATACATATAATCACCCATCATAAAAGGAAACATACTACATGGTGCTAATAAGAACTGTCCCATACAAAATACTATAATAGGTCCATCATACATCATACAATCCAGAGGCGTAGAACACCTCTGGTGGCATACATAACACATCCATCATGTCACTGTCAAAAATCACCAATGTCCTGCATCTGATTGCTCTATTGAGAGCTGCCCACATCTGACCTCTGCGGAGAATCGGGTGCTAGATCTCTGTGTGCTGGAGTCCCCTGGTACTCACGAGTGGGTGTCCCCTGATAACCGCCGTATGCAGACGGCGTCCATCGGTAATCATTGAATCCCCTAGTGCGTGTCCCTAGAGACTGAGATGGCCCTCGTGGCTGTGGAGCCTGGCTGATGTAGCGTGCCGTGTGCTGCGCTAAATCTGGAACGACCTGCTCGTATACCCCTCTCCAATAGCTAGCCTGCTGCATAAACTCATCCCTCTGCCCAGCTATCAGTCTCGCGGCATTCCACTCATGCCGATATCGATCTCGATCCGCACTGATCACCCGCCTCTCCCGCTCCCACGCCTCCTAAGCTAACCGACTCTATGCCAGCTCTGCCTGTAACCTATCCCTCTCTCTCTCCATACTCTACACATCTGCTCTAGTCCTCCCACCCTCACCCTGCTCTGTCAGAACACGAGCCATCGCAGCATCCCTCTCTGCCTGAAGAGTCTGTATCCGCACCTCTGCTGCATCCCTATCTCTCTCAGCCCCCTGCGCCCGAGCCTCTACTGCATCTCTATCCCGCTGGAGAGCCTGTGCCCGTAACTCTGCCGAATCCCTCTCCTTTCGAAGAGTCGCTATCTCTGCTACCATCTCATCTCTACCTCTCTGCAATACCTATATCTCTGCCTCTACTGCCGCCCTCTCACTCTGAATCGTGCAGACGCATCCTCTCTGCACTCCATAACCTATGCAGTCTGGTTGCGGCTCCTCTCATTTTGCACATAATGGTGCTGCTCCTGCTGCCATAGCCTCCTCC
>VDFB02047230.1:139563793-139577751 GCA_007258455.2 Sequoia sempervirens
CTTACATATTGCCACTTTTATGCCCATCATGATCCTACACATACCCTATTAACATGGTTAACAAAATTGTATTTTGGTCTTGCAAACCTTGGTGGAACAATTGAAAATGGTATTTTGATATAGAATTTCAAAATTATAGGCCTCATAAAGGCTAATCTTGGCTTTCACATCATTTATGTAGGTTTCTTTCTTTGAACCAAAGATGGCTCTTGCAATCTCCATTATCAATTTGGCAATGTAAATTGAGCACCATTTGGTCAACTATTATTGCGCTAAAGCTTGCTCAATTTTCCTACTGTATTGTTTTTTAAGAGCCTCCTAGTGGCTCCAAGTTATCCCAGTTGAGGATTCTATATGTTGCTTTAATTTGGATTCATGATTTCTTCAATCCTTTTAAGACTAATCCTTTCTCTGGGCATATAATTTTATTAAGGTACTGGCCTAGGATCCCTTTCAAATACACTTATATTTGGCATTCTTTTACAATGATGATTCTTTTAACATCTAGAAAGATTTATTTTTTCTATTTTCTCTAGTTGTTCTATTGATCATAGTTTTTACATTACACTAAAGATATGATGTGTTCAAATATGTTTATATAGATTTAATTGCAAGAAAATAAAGTTGTACTTGAGGTTTCTCATTGATAGGATTTGTTGGATCATTGGGGTAATTCCCCTTGTCTTGTTACCAAGGTTCCTTTAAATTTCACTTCTAGTAGAAGTTAATCTCTACCTTGTGTGTCATCAAGGATGCAACCAATTAGATTGTGGTAGGTGAGATACTCATTCTTAGACCTCTTTGCATCTTGTAAGAAGAGATCATGCTCAATGAGGTCAATCACCTCTTAACTACCGCTCCACTTCTCCACTACCAATTGGTGGTGGCAATATAGTTTGGCCATATGCTAACAAGTTTCATCAATTGGTTCTTGCTATTTATCTTGTTTGTACTACTCCTAAAAACAAATAAGATGATAATGTTAAAGATGGTAATGATGGGTGTCACCCTCCCATGGACACTTCAAACCCCCTAATGTATGGGATAAATAAAATGACTAGGACCCACATCCTCCCCCATCTACTCTTGCTATGATCACTTAGTGGTTTATTGTTATGATGTTTCTATTTCAAGCTATAGCTTTGTTTGGACTTTAAGAGTGTGACTATTTCCATCCATTTTTTAAAAAATGTGTAACATTATTTCATAAATGATAGTATAGATAATATTCATTAAAACATGTATATTAGATAACAATTTGTTTTAACTTATTATTTGATGATGGAGAATAAAATCTTAATTTAAAATATTGAAAATTAATGGTATTAGAAATAATGAGGATTTTTGCAATACTAAGAATTTTTAGTTGAAGTCAAAACTTTTCAAATGCTATTAATTTGTTTAAGGCAAATGGCAATCATGTTGTGCTCTATTAGGATTAGGTGTGTCGTACACCTTGCAAGTTCTAATATTTGAAATATTTATTTATTTGTATTTTGGCAATTTATTTTTTATCACTTAGTGTAATGGAAGTTGCTAAATGCAACAATGACAACTTGTAATGTGTGTAAGAGTTGCTAAAATGGAAAGAGCTTGAAAAAGGAAATTACAATTGGAAACTTGAAAAGCAAGATTTTATGAGATTGTGAAAGCATGATTTTTAGGAGCCAAAAATGGAGTGCCATATTTGGAGAGTTGGTTATGATTTGAGTATCTTTCTATATTACGGTGGATTTGATTTTCCATGACTAGGTGTTGTAACTCATGGTTTTGAGTTTCCATTTTGGTGGTGTCTTGTATTTGAATTAAGTTTGTGAGGAGAGTTTTATGCAGGGCTATGCATTCAGTTTTTCTTCCAGGGCGCAAGATGTAAATGTCCATGTTAATACATCGGTTCGATGCTTTGGAGTGGGGTTTTTTACCCCAAAGGTTCCCCACGTATATTGGTGTCTTTTCTCTTATGTCTATCTTTCTTCTATTCGTCTTCTTTTCATGTTCTTAAAATGTTAATTTATATGCCATTATGCTGCTGTAATTTATTTAGATCTATAAACTACATTACCTTTCCTCTAAGAATTAATGAGATGGGAAATCAACTATGCTTGTTTCCGCTTTAAGGGCATAGTAGTATGTGCTTGCATCAAGTTATTGAATATCTGATTAAGCAAAATATAAGATACTGTAAGGTGCATGCTGGGTTCTCCTCTCCCTTTCATGCTCGATGTACTAGCTGGTTACATCAAATCCACCCCAAAATAAACAGCCAGTACATTGAACACAGCTGACTTGAACATTGCGTCGCATTCATTCACAAAATTCATTGAGCATAGCAAGTGAGCCCAAGGTTAATACAGAGCCAACTTGAAGTAAACAGCCAAATATATTGATCACAACATCCCTTATCTTCTCTATCGCATAACTATCATTTGGTCAGCCTAAACCTATTTTTGCCTACCATTTCTGAAACCTAAACATTTCATGTCCAAATTGGGCGTTTTTGATAGATTTTCGTGGGCTTTTGGTGAGTTTATGTTGAAAGACTGGGCTCAATTCCCTCGTATTGAAGACCAGGCACAGTTTGAACCAGACTGAATGTGTTTAGGTCACATTCAATCCAATCCACCGTGATGTAGTAATGGAAATAAGTGACAAAATAGCGACAGGTTTCGCAAATAATTTACGCATAAATGACTGACTTTTGCTTTATCACGGGATTCCTTAATCTACCATGGTTATATGCGAAGCTACTTTCTTTGAATAGTTTCTATGACCATATTTATGTTTATTTAAGGTGTCTCTTACAATAGCAAAGATGACAACATTGACTGTCCAGCCATGCAACTAATGGCACATTTGAACTTTAGTTTAGCTGTCAGAGATCATGGTATTTCAACCAACAGTTGTCTTCTTGGGACGCGGAATCAAATCCCAGTCCCATTGCCCGCCTCTTACTCTTCACATGCAGGTGACCTCATGATAGGTTTTTGATGCTATAATGAAGGACACTTGGGCATAAATAGAGATGTGGGCTATTTATTAAATATGACTTTCCTGTCATGTATTCATCCATGCTTTGTATTTTTATGTTTTGGGTCTGTTTTGATTATTGTCAAGTAAATCTTATTACTAGTTTATTGGTGGTATAATTCGTATAATTATGTAAGAAAATAGTTCACGATATCTCAGATTTTAATTAATTTTATTAATGATTCTGAAGTTTTTTTTTTTTTTATATATCTATGCATATCATTGATTATCTTCGATTAGATCCATGGTTGTGGACTTAAGCTAGGTCTCTTCTAAGGACATAGATTTGAATCCTTCATTTTAAAGTTATAATTTCAAATTCTTTCCTTACAAGGATTGTCACTAGTTGTTATAAACTAACCTAATGCATGTTATATTGATTTGTGTGTGTATTTGTTGTATTTAAGAACATTCATTCACTCATTTGACAATTATCTATGACAACCTTGGACTTATGAAATAATTTAACATTGAACATTTATGATAGCAATATAGATAAATTATTAGAATATTTGTATTAGAACAAATCTTCATAATTCTATTACATGCTTGCTGCCTTCCCTCAATCTTTTCAACTAGAGTCATAAAGTTGTTTTGCTAGGGCTCTAATATTGTAGAACATTGCCCTCACAATTCAATCGATTCCCCAAAGTTGTTTGTAAACACTACATTTCCTTACAACAAGTAGACATAAAAAATTGAGGTGAGTGAATTTCATTAGGTCTCCTCTTATTGACTTGTTTGTGCACATTAATACACAAAAACACTCCTAGATCAAATCTACGCTCTTGATATTCAGCTAAGGTGAAGAGAAATCAATTTATGGAATTAGAGATCTTCATTTGAATCACCGATAAAATTACTAAGAAATTTTTAATTGATTCCTAACATCTAGTGCACCACTTTTGCATCACTAATTATTGAGCCTTAAATTTAATTTATTTAAATTTCACTTTAATTTAACATTTATTTTAATACCAATTCCAACTCATTAATCTAGAACAAATTTGTAAGTGTGTTTTCAATTGCATTTTGGTCAACCCAACATTTTTTATGCCTCTAAATGTTTAGCCTTCTAGTTTTGCATTGTTTCATTAATTTTTTAGATCTTTTTTATTTTTAGTGTTTTAGTCATATTTTGATATTATATTAGGGTTTGATAATTTGTGCTTCATAGATTTATTTTACTATAGTTTGTGAATCATTATGTCATGTTCCATTCCTACAATCTACCCACCCTCTCATTTTCCTTTATAGTTTCATTTTCTAATCTAATCAAATTACTAATTTTTCTACTTTAAAATCTATGATTGGTTTACATTAGTTCATATTTTACCTCTTTTAGCCATACTATTTTTTTATATCACAAGATACTTAAAGTCTCAATCATCCTTAATATGTGGGGTTCTGATCTAATGACGTGAACCAAAAGGAAGAAATAAAGCTGCTATTGCCTACAAAGAACTACTTGGAGAAAGGACAGAAAAATGTTCTGCCCTGAAACCACGGCGACGCGAAGGATAAAATTATTTGTATTTTTTTTTCCTTAATTGATACCAGTTTTCCTTCCACATGACGTAAAGAACTTTGGAGTGCCTGCCATGATAGATTTTTATAATGGAATATAATTTGTTTTCCTTGGTAAAAGAGAAGAGAAATGACCAAAAGCATACGAAACTGCAGTGAAATGACCAAAGGTATACAATAAGTTGCAGACATGATGGGCTATGGACGGCGCACATTTTCTTTTCCTTTATTTTTCTTTTACTTTCACTTTAACTTTAACGATGATAATGAAACGTTATCAATTTTTCTAGAATATTTGATTTGATTTGATTTGATTTGATTTTGGTTTCGATTCAATATGAAAATGAAATTATAAATTATAATTGTTTTTAAATAATGCAAGTGGGTGGGAGAGATTTTCACAGAAGTAAAGATGACAAGACAAAAGAAATAATTCTGAATACTAAAAAAAATTACATAATTTATAATACATTCTCTCTAATAATGGTAAGTGTAAATGAAGTCTTTTAACAAATCTAAGTGAGATTTTGACAAAAGTAAAAGGCGATAAAGACAAAAATGATCATCAAATAAGGAAAAGGAATAGGTGATGGGTGGGGTGATGTTGAGTGAGGTGTACGCCAACAACAATGGAGTCAATCAAAATATTTTTCTACGTCCCTACCACCGGTTTAGTTTGCACTCCCCTTTTTTTTCTAGAAATTGATACCGCGTTTATGTGTGTTTGGACCCGGTTTTCAAAAACCTCAAAAGCCAAAATGTGTCATTGACCAATAGTGGGTCACTAAGGCATGTATTGTTGGTATGCTGATGTGGCATCACATGATTGGTTAGTTTGTGTACTTTTTGAATTAAAGTGATTTGTAGTTGGATATTAAATGTAAATTTATTAGATCTTTTATTACCCAAAACTGTGTCTGAGGTGTCAAATACTATACCCACCATATGTCCTATGCCCACGATGGAGCTCCTCTCCCTTACTGGTTTATTAGATTAATGAGTTTAATTTTTTTTCCATTATTGAATGTCTTTCATGAATACTATTTGTATTTTTATATTAAGAGATTGAAGCTTATCTAAGTTAAGAATACAAAGAGAGAATATTTATAATAAACAAATTTATCAATCAAAGTTGTTACTTAATTAGTTCACAAAGGAGGATTCCATTCACCTCAATAATTAGTAGTAATTTTATATTTGTAATTTTTTTTAACAATTAAAATTTGTTGATTAATTAGTTAAGTGTAAGGGTAGTTGGAAGCTCATTTTCTAATATAGGGGTATAGATAGTAATTTAGTAATAATTGGTATAAGAAAGTAGGTTGTTTTGACTAAGTCAATAATATATTATATCAAGATAAGTTGAAGTTTCATATAATATCCATAGTAATTCACTTAAGAAATTGTGTGGAAGAAACACATACAAGAAAGCATGTGGAAGACAAAAGAGTCCCATAAAGACATCCAATTTATAAGACTTTCACTTCATTGTACAAAGCATTTTTTTAAAAGTGAAAAAAGAGGGAAATATATTATTAGTCTCTCTTTAGTTTTGAGTAATTATAATCTTAGTTTTATTTTTATTGTTTTTTTTTTTTTGGATGTTTTGTGTAGGGGTATAAATTGTATGAGTGAGGTTTAAGTCTCATTCAATTATATATATATATATATACTAGCAATCACACCTTGGTGTGCAATGGGTACATCAAAGAGGTGTGGAAGGTCAATGAGGAAAAAATGTGGTCTATTAGTTGCATACATTTTTTTTGTAGTACATGGGGTCAATTGGTAAGGAATTTATTATCTAAGAAATTATAGAGTTTGAAAACCTTTTTTAACATATAATTAAATATTTGTTTTCCTTTGCAAATGAACCATCTTGAAAGAGGATTGAATACATGAAATATGTATATGAAAGAAAGTTTTATACAATTGCAAATGAACCATCTTGAATGAAGATTGAATGAAAAGGGAGGTTGGGTGAATAATGATCATAAGCTTTGGCCTTAATTGCTCTTGGAAACCCATTGTTTAACTATGTTTATTCTTTGCTCTAGGTTTCATCCTTTTTTGAGAAAATTTTCTATAAAGAAGGAAAAAGTATATGTGGGGAAAAGACAATGATAATATTATGTTTGGGGCTCAAAAATATAAAATAGAAAACAAAATATGGATCAATAATATTTTTTCAAGCTTCCTTTTCCATTTAATGTACTTAATTGGAGGGAAACTGTGTTATTTGAATCAACATGGATGGAAGTTTTGAAATGCAAGAAAAGAGAGCTTTTTCTAAGCTTTCCCTCTAGGTATCTAATTGTTTTGAACCCTTAATGTCTAAATGTGATCTCGTTTGTAGTAGTGTGGGTAAAATTTGTATCACATTGTCAGCATTTTCAAATTTTATGCAATTTTTATAGTTGAATCAAAAGTTAGTCTTTTTGTGTTCACATCCTATGACTATTATTGTTCCTTGCTCAATTATTGGTGTATGTTCCCTACTTGCAAGGTGTGCCTTAAGAAAATGATAATGATGTGAAATGCAAGAATTATAAAAGTGAAAGTTTTTTATATTAGAAGAACAATAGAAGGCCAAAATAGGTAGAGAAAATTATCCAAATGACACTACAAAAAAGTGACTTGGGGATGCTACTTCAAAAATTGAACAACATATGTCTAAAATACACCCTATTTCTATGTAGCACTAGAATTTTTCAAAGAATTTGGTAAGTGTTGTCTACAAAATGTATGATATTATAAACAATAAAGCAAGTTAGCAATAAAAACATACTGTCATTTACAACAGTCAACATGGATAATATGCAAGAGAAAATTTTCATTCTCATGCATGTGAATTACTAAAAAAATTGATTAAAGAGGGCACCCCTACTTGGTTCTAAATGTTATAATTTTACTATTTAAAGAGACTAGGCATTGTTTTCACAACAACCATCTCATATGAAATTATGATGATAATAATGAAGAATATAATGAATATTGCATTTCTTAAAAAAGATATGTCTTTGAACATGTTTAAACAACTTCACTAAGTACTGAAAGAAGGAAAACACTTTAGAAAACTATTGAAGAGCCTCTTATGTAACATACCATGGTGTAAAAATTTGATAAATATTATGAAAGTGTCTTGCGAATCCTGCCTCCCCCCTCGGTCTGTAATTACCTCTCTTTGAATTCTCAAAAATTGACACACTCAATATTATGGCATGATGTTTTGTAACTGTATTCCCAATCAATAGTGGTGCACTTATTTGGACTTTGAACAATTATTTGATATCATGTGAATGGGCTGGTTGATGTGTTATGACATAGGGGACATAAGTTGTGATAGTAAAACCTTATTAAATAACTCTATTTAAGGGAAAACAACTCAATTTTTACAAGAAAATTTTGTAGAATCTATATGAGTCAAGCTACCAATTTTTAAATGAAATATTTTGATGATGGATTCCATTTACAGGTTATACCATAAGAATGTATTCACTTAATAATTGTTAGATCCAAAATGGTTCATCCTCAAACTAAATTACATATAGAGATTCCTCAAGATAGGTGGGTGCATATAAATTTATTTTTACAAAAATACAATAATATCATTTGAAAACACAAAAAACAAATGATGTTGAAATATGATAAAAAAGACTCAAAATTTTGTTGAAATAGTAAACCAACACACTTGGTGTGCCATAGAAAAATAGCCCCTTGTCATTTTCATGGCCTTTTAGGTCTTGTTTCATGGTATTTGATATATTTGGCTTTGATTTTATGTTACAACATGGCTTGAACATGCATATTTAGGTACTAAAATTCAAATAATGATGTCTTGTGAAGGTGTTGTGGATTGTTGTAAGATATTTCTACATTCTTCTAGACTCTATTAATTACAATTCACCTAAAAATCACCTTTTTACACATCATCAAGTCCTATTTTGAAGTATTGTAAAGACTTGTAATAAGATTTCATGCTTTCCTAGGAACAACTTCACTATTTATCTCTTCTTATGACTTATTTCACCCATTTATGCCCTCATATGCTTTAATTAAGTGTATTTTTAGATATCACCCAATAAATAACATTAAATGCAACTTAATTTCTGACACTTTTTTTTAGGTCCTAGGTGGAACCCATTTTCCATGGGTGGCAAATGAGTCCTCTTGGCCCCAAATTCAAAATATTTTAACATTTGGGGATTTTATTAAAAGTCAATTAATGTTAACTTTTGATGAGGTATGAATGGGAAACTATGACACAAGATTGTATAAATAGGCATTTTTCACTTCTTTTTACATCTCCTAATTCATTCAAGCATTCTAGCATCTTACTGTGCACATGCAAAATTAACATTCTGCATTTGATTAGGTTCATTCATTAAATAACTAGATTTTGCATTAGGTCCATTCATCAATTAATCAGGTTCACCTTCATTCACTTAGCAGGTAATTTCATTAATCTCCATTTCCTAAGGTCATTTATTTAAAATCAAGCAAACATTATCATCAACCTTTTAATAAATCAAATCCAAAATCATATTCCATCATTTTATGATTTAAATAAATTAAATATCAAAGTCCTAAAAGTCAAACTCACCTAATCACCATTAAGCTAACCTAATCCTAATTAGCCTAACCTAACCCACCCACTTGCATCCTCTAGATATCTCCACTTGCACAAATAAATCAATTTATTGATTTATTAAAACTCTCATTTTCACTCAACATGGCCTTCAAATTTGAAAAACATGACAAGTTGACTTGTCCCTCCAACATTGCATTTATTGCTCTTTTTCTTGTCCCCCTCTCTAAATTTATTACAAAATTTGAATTCAAATTCTCCCTCATGGGCACTCTTCCCAAATTTTGCACATCCATTGACCTATCACCACTTGACAAGTGTCTTCCTCTCATTTGTCCAATCTTAGTCCCACATCCTCCATGTTTGGCACTCTTAGCATTTGAAAATATTTAAATAGAGGCTTCATCCTCAAGCAAATCCTCCACAATCTTTATGCAAAGTCATTCTCTTAAACTAAGAACTGATTTTGTCCACTATCAATCCACAATCTTAACATTTCATCTCCAAGATCATGCAAGGTCACTCTCTTCATTTGAGAAATGATCTTGTCCATCATTATCATTAGGTTATCTAAAGGGGTTGGGAAAGGGCTACTTTCCACATCAAAGTAGCACCAATCCCCTCATAAGATCAAGTGTTTGATTCATTTAAGAATGAGGAATTGTTAAATTTTTGATTGTATTTGCTCAAGTATTTCATCTTTTTCCTTGTTTTCTAACAATGTAGATGTATTTTATGGGGAACTCATGTTTTAATCTTGAATTTTGATCTATTAGTGTGATTGTTCATTTCTTCCATGCAAGTTTGAAAATGGGTTCACATAATGCATGATCCATTCACCTATTATCATGTTGAAAATGTCTCTACATCACCTTATGAGTTAGAGGACATATCTCAAGAATTTATTCAAAAGCAAGATCAAAATATTGCACCAAGGTCTAGCAATGGTCCCTTCCAAGACATGTTGACATCCTTTGACCTCATGGTTACAGATACTAAGGAACCCTAAAATTGACACTTGAAGATATTGAACCACTTACCAGGTCTAATGATGACATCCAAGAAATGTTTATAAGAAATCCATCCTTTGAAGTTGCCCCATGTCAAGAACTTGATCCAAAGCATATCGAAAGCAAATCCAAAATCATTCAAGATCAAGAATTTGTATCTTCAAGATACTACAATAATCTAATGAACACTCTCTTATCTATGCAAGATGATCATATCCATACTCCTCCGTCTACCCATGAGATGCTTTCTTTGGATGGAAATATAGATGATTGTTATTCAGAACAGGATCCCTTTATTCCTGACATTTTTGCACAAAAAGAGCAGATTATTAACTCCTACAGTCAAACTGAGTTATCCACATCAGGATCAGATATATCCCAAATTCAGGCTGAAGACATCAAGTATGCGGGTATCCAACATTATCCACTCAATGAAGCAATTTAGATAGAATAGTATAATCCAGAGTTAGCAGAGTGACAAATTGAAACAATGTCATCTACAGTGGACATTTGTTAGAGCATGTTTACTGAACAGGAGCTCTTGGAATAGGCAGAATCAAAGCATGAAGGTACTACTTCTACCATATTGGGGGCAACTTTGTCTCAAGCAAACGTCAACATAGGGAGCATGAAGAATCCTTATGATGAAACTAGTGTCAATACTACAACTAGCCACATCATGAATCTTCATCCACCCATCACCCCATCCATGAATTGGGACTAACATCAAAGGAAATATCTGAATCAAAGCACAAAGAACATTATCAAAGAAAGAGAAGCTGAGAAGCCTAATGGACAAATCAAATACATATGGATACCAAAGAATAAAAAGAATTATTATCCCTATCAAACTCTGTTAGTCAAAGAAACTATGGGGCAAGGTAAAAAAGGGAAAAGCATCCATCAAAGATTCCCACAAAAGAAAAAGTAGGATTTTCTAGCAATGTACAAAGTGTATCAAGAAATTGGTCCTAATTCCACCCACACTTTCGTATCCACCCATCATTGCTCATCATCCCAAGTTTGGAGAGTCAAAGGTTCCAAACTGTCAACCAATCCATCTTTTATGATCCCTAAACATGCTCCATCCACACCTCCATGCATGATATCTAATTCTTACATTGACCATGTATTGGCAACAATCCTTCATCATAAGGATTCTGAAGGCACTCTATCGTGATGTACACACAAAGAGAGAGTTAACTCTGATATCGACGAAGTAAATCAAGAATCTCAAAAGTTGCATTCAAGTGCACGTATATTAGCAAAGCAACTCCTTCAAGCAGGATATCGATGGAAAATTATGATAGGGGCATCTACGTCAACACCACTAGGTGGTTCAGCATGAATCTTTCAGAAAAAAACCAAAAAAAAAGCCAAAAAAAATAGGGTCGTCTTGTCGAACTACATCATCTCTGAGCTTGAACATAGGCAAGGTTGATCTTTGATCATCCCCTGAGACATTTAGGTCAGTCCTATAGGAGTCCGTCATAATAAACTGACATCTCATCATGTATATCACCATATGTAAATCGGTCAATTCGTCAGTTGAATTACGTGGTCTCTGCGTGTATAACGTAGGTAAGGCTAATCTGTTGATCAGCCCTTGAGGCCCCTAGGATAGGTGTTTAGGTTAGTATCTTGGTCAAAATCTCAGAAAATCCCAAAAAACATTGGAAAATTTAACATCAAAACATTCGTGAAACCTTGAAAAATACCAAAAATAGCCTCAAAACATTGTGAAACTCCAAAAACATCCAAATATTTCAAAAAATCCATCTGCCTCATCTCACTTGCACCCGCAATAAACACCATTCATAATAAACTAATCGTCATCCTCAACCTTTGGTGAAACAATTAGAAACAAGTCTAGTAGGTTAAAAGTAAAACTCAAAAGCATCAAGTCTCAAGTCTAAGTCAGTACGTAAACAAGTTGGTCAAGTATTTGTGTTGATAGTCCATCATCCAAACAGTCCCATATCAATCATCTGATAACATCATGTCCTAGGATGAATCCTTCCTACAAGGGGCATTATTTATCAAAAAGAACACTTTGGATAAATGAAATGACGTTCCACCATCCACTAACATGTCCTAGGATGTATCCTTCCTATAATGAGCATTATCTTTTGGCAATAAGTTTTAGTTCTTATCCTTAAAAACACATTCCCTTTTGGTTAGCAGAATTGAAGAGCATCAACTTGTTTGTGTGCTTTATCTTTTTCTTTTCACTTATCTTATTTCGCTCAGTCCAAGGACCTGTCGATGATATCCGAATGAAGGATTTAGAGAGATAGGAATGGGGTAACGATCATTATTCTTTTGTTTGTTGTGCTTGTTGGATGTTCTTGTAAAATAACTTGGCAAATACTTTCTTTGTTAGATATGTATAAAGGATGTTTTGGATGGCTTGTTGACTATTGCATTGATTGGTTATACCTCTCTATGTTTTGGTCTGAGATGTTTGAAACTTCTAAAGTTCATCCTAGCAAGGTTTCCATATGTCAGGTGTGAATAGGAATACTCCTATCTATTTTTTGAGTCAAAGTCTATCACACTAAGTACAATGCCATCCTGGTCCTTTATACCTTGATGCATCATGCTTAGGCGTGTTATCAAACATAAAGTAAGCAACCCTTTTAAAATCCTAATCCTTGATAAGCAAATCATCCATCTATCATCATCATTTCTCATCATCATCTCTCATAATGTTGGCTTGTTGGATCTTCTTGTCATCATCTAATTTCTTCATTATCTATACTAACATCACAGCATGAATAATTAATCATCATCACCAATACATCCATCATGCATACATTATGCATTCATCTTACATCCATAAATCATCAGTATTCTGCATATCATCTCACATGCACAATCATCATCATAATATAGATCTGTTAGTCTAAGCATCTGCATAAATCATACATTTGCATAATCATAGCATATCACATCATCAATCTCATCCATCTCATATCATATCATCATTTAAGTTGTTTAGGATAATATAGATTTGTTACTCTAAGCATCTAAAAATCATCTCATTTGCATCATCATCCATAACCACCCATTTTGAACCTCTTTATCACGAGATCGACCCTCAAATTGAATTTTTTCGCTTGATCTCTTGAGGGGGCAATGTACCAGTGTACTTATTTCAGTTGGGGCATCCGAAAAATTAGAAATTTTTTGAATTTTGATCGCAGCAAGTTATTCTTTGAACCAACGCAACAAATACATTGCTTCGGTATACCTTGATATTTCTACTACTCTAAATGTGCAAAACAACTTAAAATGCAAGTGATAAAATACCAAAGATACCTCAAGATTAGCCAAAAGAGTGATAAACAATAAGGAAAATGGACTAAATAAAACACAAACGATTTCACCTTCCTTGCTGTTGATTTCTCCTTGATTGGCCCTTGCTTGGAATTGATTGTGTGCTCCTTAGATGATGGATTGAGTGACTAAAATGCAAGCTTCAATATGCAAAATGATTAACAAAGATAGTTGAATGATTGAAAAGGCTTGAGGATTCAAATGGACAGCATGTAGTTATCAAAATGCAAAGTGTTGTAAATGCCCTTGAGGAGGGTGTATTTATAGGAGAATTTGAATTCTCTAGAGAATTCAACGGTCAAGATTGCTCCAACAAGGCCAAGATGAAGGGCTATGGTGGGTTGAGAACCCACAAGCCCTCACATCTTGACATGTGGAGAGTGAAGTGGACAAGAGGATATGAGGTGGAGATGAGTTGTCAAGGAGGTACATGAGGTGGAAAATGACATGCACCTTAGGGAGTGAGG